>CAWUFW010001048.1:1790000-1840000 GCA_963921515.1 Calotriton arnoldi
GTGACTGTGTGTGAGTGTGACACTGTGTGTGAGTGTGACACTGTGTGTGACACTGTGTGTGACACTGTGTGTGACACTGTGTGTGACACTGTGTGTGAGACTGTGTGTGAGACTGTGTGTGACTGTGTGTGTGACACTGTGTGTGACACTGTGTGTGTGACACTGTGTGTGACACTGTGTGTGACACTGTGTGTGACACTGTGTGTGACTGTGTGTGACTGTGTGTGTGACTGTGTGTGTGACTGTGTGTGTGACTGTGTGTGTGACTGTGTGTGTGACTGTGTGTGTGACTGTGTGTGTGACTGTGTGTGTGACTGTGTGTGTGACTGTGTGTGTGACTGTGTGTGTGACTGTGTGTGTGACACTGTGTGTGTGACACTGTGACTGTGTGTGTGACTGTGTGACTGTGTGTGACACTGTGACACTGTGTGACTGTGTGTGTGACACTGTGACACTGTGTGACTGTGTGTGACACTGTGACACTGTGTGACTGTGTGTGTGACACTGTGACACTGTGTGACTGTGTGTGTGACACTGTGTGTGTGACACTGTGACACTGTGTGACTGTGTGTGTGACACTGTGACACTGTGTGACTGTGTGTGTGACACTGTGACACTGTGTGACTGTGTGTGTGACACTGTGACACTGTGTGACTGTGTGTGTGACACTGTGACACTGTGTGACTGTGTGTGTGACACTGTGTGTGTGACACTGTGTGTGTGTGACACTGTGACACTGTGTGTGACACTGTGTGTGACACTGTGTGTGACACTGTGTGTGACACTGTGTGTGACACTGTGTGTGACACTGTGTGTGACACTGACACTGTGTGACACTGTGACACTGTGTGTGACACTGTGACACTGTGTGTGACACTGTGTGTGTGTGTGTGTGTGTGTGTGTGTGTGTGTGTATATTATACATTAGTGGCCTTTTTTGAACATGTGAAATATTGCACGTTTTGACTTAGTTGTGGCATTTCTTGAAGGCATTCCAGTTTGCCAAAACGCGCACAAAAAATGTCATTATAGCCACCGATAGTCTAGAAAATGTCATTATTATAGCCACTGATCTAGTCTGCCACAATTTTTTTTACCATATATGGCAAACCATTTCTAGCCATAGATATTGCCATTGGATTGATATTGATTTATACTTATGTATTGAGTAATCAATATGCCAGTTTTTTATTGAATATCTTTAAGCAAGTGGTCTTGTCACTGTTTGGATTTCATTTTGCGTATTAAGTAGTGTTATTGTTTTCATATTTTTCTAGAATTATTCATGCACTATTAGACCTGATGCCATCACTTGCTCAGGTTTTTGTACCCCACTGATCGATTAAAAACAATTTAGATTTTTGTGTAAGACGAAATAAAGCAGTTATTTTCTTTCAGACGTTCTTCTGGCCTTTATCTTCACACTAGATTGTTAATTTAAATATAGGTTGCAGATGGGTGTTCATATACAATTGAATATCTATGCTTGTGACATACATATCATACATATGTATCAATTCCTTTGGTAACTTTGGTGGTTAACTTTATTTTGGAGGGGGGACTCTATCACCAGAGGTGACCCCTTTCTCTGCCGAATACCTGAGCTTCTTTCTCCAGGGCGATCCGCTCCTTCTCCAATTCTCTACTTTTCCTCTGCCTCGGTCTCCTGCCTCTTCCTTTCATTCTCCTTCAAAGCCCACTCTTCTGGTCTGTACCTTCCCACTCCTCGTCTGCCTGGTGTGCCATCCTTTGCCTCTCCCTCTTAAATTCCCTTGCCTTCTCCTCTGCTAAATCCGGAGCTTCCCGGATTTTCAGCTGGAACTTCAGGGTCTGTTAGGTCAGTCCTTTCAAAGGAGGTGAACCTTGTGGCAGTGGAAAAGTTAAGTCTAGGGGAAGGCCTGGGGAAAGCCTAGGGGCAGGTGTAGGGGGAGTCTGCACTAAAGGACTTTAAAGGTCTTTGACATCGGTGCTTTCCTGTCAGTTTTCCACCATGTCCTCTGCAATGGCCTCACCCTCCAAGCATTTTCCTATGTGGCTAACCAAGTGTTTCCTGCCCTTAGGGCCCCTCCGCCCCCTGTCGGCACACATTTGCTTTACCATCCACAGACAGGTTCTGCAGTTCAGATTGCTTTCCAGTTTTATCTCCTACTTATATATAGCTTATGGGTATCTACTGGACTTGTCAACTGGTATCGGTGTCTACTTAGTCCAAAATCTAGTGATCCAACACTGCTTGCCCACCAATGTCCCTGGTTTCCTGGAGCACCAGGGCAGTTATGGGTTATTGGGCTCCAGTTGCATCAATTGGAGCAGTTCACTACTGGTATTCTGGGGCCACTGGACCCCACAACACGATAAACAAGTACTCCTCTACAGCACTTGACTCAGTAGTGAGACAGAACAGTCCAAGGCTTACTCAAGGATGTAGGCTGGCCTAGAAATTCAGAATACAGTTTACAACCTAGTACTAGCTAATAAGATCAATGTCCAGTCAGTGCTTTACTTTCTAAAAAAAAAAAAAAAAACTTTAATACATGAGAAATATATACTACAGATAAAATTAAATGGACCATGTTGCACAGGGTTACTCTTCAAAGCTAAAACAATGGTGCTAATACTTGTATAGTGAGAAGAGAGGAGGCCCCACCAACCAAAGGGACCAGGCCACTAAATAGTGAGAAAAAAATATATGTCCCTTGGGGAGGAAAACAAACTCAAATTCACACGGGTACAACTTCAATCAGACTTAGACCCCAGCAACGGGGAGTGCACATATACTGGAATCGTTCAACTAAAATACCACCAGGCCCAAGAATGTAGCGGCAAAGGCTTTATTCATATATTTGCAAAAACCAAACTCCTATTTTGAACATCGCAGTTCTCATTTAAAAACCTTAGTTGTCTTACAGTTCTAAAAAAACACAATAACTCTAATGCATTGAAAACAGTTCATACTGAACACAGTAAATCCAATATACATTAAAACCAACTCATTATTTTTGCACATATAAACCATAAAAACAAATTGTCAATTGTAATAAAAAAACATTTTATACAAAAATATACATAGGAAGAAAAAATATAGAAACCTAACAGGGAGACCCTATTGCACAGCCAGAAAGGTACTGTTACAAGCCTGATCCAACTTATTACGTAGAGTTCATATCTTAATTGCTGTCCATTCTTTTTGCAATATTCTTTCTTGTAGTTGGATTCAGTGATTTAACAGCGTCGACACGTTTCGGTGCTCTTGGAACTATAAACCCCACCTTCCTCAGGACCAAAAAGAGGTATCAGAGAACCTCCCTCTTAGAACTACAAATGGATCAAATCAAAATTAGTGATGTGCTTCCCAATAACCTCAAATAATTGTTGCAATAAATTCTGTATCCTTCTAATTGCTACCGGGATAAGTGAATTCTGTCCTCTGTTCTGAGAGACCGGTTCCTATAGCACAACAAAAGTACGTTGGATATTGGGTCCTAAATGGACCATCTCGGAGAAGGTGCTATCGATACCGGTGTGTTTGGGCAACCGGAGATGCGACTGTTCGCTGATTCCTTATGATAAAGGTAAAGAAAGGGCTTTTTGTACTAGTAGCGGGCCCACCTGCTCAGTATCTGGGTAACTGCACCGGGTGTCAGTCCGCAACCCGTGTCCTCTGTTTCTCTTGTCTCAGCCCTGGTGCTTCTTCTATTTCCAACAAGGTTGCAGTGTTAGATTCAGCAGTTGATATGAAGTAAAATGTTCCTGGTCCACCCACTGTTCCACCACCCAAAGCAACAGAAGTGTCCACCATTCCTTGGCGAGGACAAGAAGCTGGTGGTGGTGGGTGGTCTGTATAGGGTTGCCTGGTGTCTTGGCCCAGTAACTCCATTTCCACTAGTCCAATAGCCACTCAGCTGGCTGTAGGTATGTAGTGGCTTGTCAGGGTGTCAGTCCACCCTGAAACCCTCAGACAACACGAGGTGGAGGCCTATCCCATAGAGCCCACTGGTCAGGGTCTAGATTTTATAATAGCAAGGCAACCACCGGGACGCTGTTATTTGCTACCAGTGCAGGACAAGCAAGGACAAAGCTGAAGACTGTCATTCCTGCATCAGGGACAAGTGTTCAAATGGTAAGTTCATCAGCAAGGCACTCTTCTATTCCTCCCTCACCCTCCCCCCCCCCCCCCCACATCCAAAAGGCTACAGATAGTAACTGGAAGCAACCACAGCACAAGGGAGGGGTCAAGGGCAAAGAATTCTTTCCTTTAATAAACACATGGAGCTTCCCCAGCCTCCCTCTATATTGATGTACAGCATGTTTCCTTATTTTGAGCAGCTGTCTGAAGTCTCCTAGTGTTCCGAAGGACAGAGTAGCCTCTACAAGCCTCGGACAGCTCTGTCTCTGTTCTGAGGCAGTTTGGCAAACTGCAACCCAGCTCCTTCCGTCAGACTGGTAAATTCCTTTCACTTGTAATTCATCAGACACCTCAAGTTAAACCTTTTCTGGTTCTGAAAGAATGGCAGTTCAACCCCTGGACTCCACTCCTGGATCTCTGCTTCCTCAAGGACCCCTTGTGGGTGCTTTGTCAGTGATTCAGCGATCTGGTACTAATAATTTTCCACAGACTAGGCCCAAATTTCATTACCCACAAGCCCCTTCACGCTGGGTTAGTGAATTACCAAACAAATTACCCAAATCCAATTTGTGTCTTCATTTCTATTATACCATTTGTGGCGATGCGATCTTTATATAGTTGACGGGGTTTGGCAAACCAATACTTGTTTCTAGAAAACTCATAAACTAGAAAAACACCTCTAATAAAGACACACCTTTGTATATTTATAATGTTTATCTAAATAATGTGAAATAAATGCTCATCAATACCAACATACAGTACAAATCATATATCATCACAGAGCAACAATATCAGAGAAATAGTGATAAAAATACATCTCAACTTGTCAGTGCATAAAGGAGTGGAAAGGCGAAGAGACAAAAGGTTCAGAGACAAAATACATTTGCAAATGATTATGCAGATTCAGTTTTCTGTCTATACTAACCCAATTGAATAGGAAATCTACTCCCTGGCCATGAGAGCAGAAAGGCCCCTCAAGTAGAGTTGAAGAGGCAAAGATTAATTCAGGAATCGGCAGACAGGAACAGCCAGCTCAAGACTAGGAGACAGCAAAGAAGGCCTCTCCTCACGCAGGTAGGAAAGCAAGCCACCAACTAACCTAACCGCTCCCACCAGGAACCTTAATTATACCCTAAAACCCAAATGTCCAACCCACATTTGTCAGAACAGAGGATTTCTCTACACATTATTGGTTAAGGAAGGGGGTGTACTGTCTCACTCAATGTCTTATTGCTTATTTATTTTGCATATCTACTTCCACCCCAGGAAATACAAATTCGAGCCTCTGTCATAGCATTCGTTTCCTCCATCCCAGTCATGTAGCAAATTATGTGTCACATTTATCTGTTCATGCCACACAAAGAGCAAATGTTCTTTCACTCAAGGAAGATTTGTTTCTTTCAGCTGTCTCTTGGCAGGCACACAGGACTTGCGAAGGACACTTGTCTTCTACTTTCACCGTCTTGCTCAGTTCTATTTTGCAGAATTTATTTTATTTTCATTAACCCAGTGTTTTCCTGCAGAACAGAAAACCATGCTTCTATGAAAAACAAACACAGGCATTATTAATCACTTATAATGGTTTTCATTACGCATCCACCCCATGTTGCATCTATCCATGCGCAACCAGTGTTAATATTTCCTAGCAAACGTTATTAATGTGCACAAAAGCAGCATTGGTCCTTTTTTATTTTTTCGTTTTGTCAAGAAGCATTTGCGGCCTACTTCAGCGCTTTAGTACGCGCTTGCGCTGTAGCATTTTTTCCCTCATGTTAGGCTCTTTTCCACATTTAGTTTTTCACTGCACACGGTTAGTAAATGTTACTGAGGGTTCAATTCGAGCAGGTTTTATTTCGCGAAAACCCTGCTCCATCAATCCCCCCCCCTTTGATGGCGTTTTGAGCCATCACCAAAATACCCACCAATACAATTATCACTTTTAGAAAGCAGTTCTCTCTCGCTTTACCATTATTCCATCTAAATCCTTCATTATTTTCTAATAATTCCCTTTCTTGTCCTCTAATTCTCTCTTCTTTTACTCTTTCTTGCTCTTCGTTTCACATCCGATGTCTCCTTTTTGCATTTACAACATTTATAAATCAGAAAAATCATTAGTATTGCTGTAGCTACTGCAACAATAGGCGTTGGTGTTCTTCCTAATACACTATTCCCAAAAGCAGCAAACCAATTACCCATGGAGGAAAAACTCTTACTAAGTTTCTCCCAAGCACCGTCACCTTTCAGTTCAGCCAAATCTTCTCGAAGATTTGTAATGTTCTTAATATACCCCTCCAGACTCTTACTCTTATCAGGGATAGAAGTACAACATTGTTGAATTTTCAACATATTAGACTCCACCCTCCTCGGCCAATAATACATCAAGGGCAAGTCTATTTTGTAAAACCATTGATCTAATCGCAACCATTTTAGTATCAATCATCAAGAAACCACCAGCAGTGTCTGTTGATAAACGATCAACCACTGCGGACAATTTTCTAATTTTGTGCGAATTTAATGACTCCAACTGAAGGTATCAATGCTCCAAAAATATCTCCCACTATTTCTGAGAAACTCGCTCCTCTCATTATGTATTAATCCATTCTTTATTTCATTGATTCTATCATTTTTAGCCAAGTGATACACCTTAGGAAATACAATCCCAATAAAGCAACATCCATACCAATGTGCAGGCAACCTACAGTAGGCATTCTTACCACACACATAATAGATTTCCACAAAGACGGGATCAGTCCCTCCTTTTATTCCCCATCCTCCCGTAATTAGGAAAGTATGATCACACTTGCTAGAACCAATGAAATAATTGTTCTAATCAGTTTTTGATCTTAGCAAGCAAAGCTTCCCTCTATGATGCCAGTCCAGGGTCATGGAAGCATATGTCTCACCCTTTTTATAATCTTCTCTGAAAGCCCATGGAGGTACATGAGACTTTTGCTCAGCAGCTTTTCTCTTAAAATCTTGCGTTCTATCTTCTACCATGTTTATGAATTCTATTTCTTCGAACTGCAGTCTACATGTTAAGTTATGTCTATGAGCATATACTATATCTATTGTTTTTGTTGGATGGAAAAATTCCCCCATATATTCTGCATTTTCAGCACTACTCACTCCATTCATGTTTATAATAGAAATTTCTGAAAACGCTAAATCCATGTTAGAATAATATTGTAATCTACCTCTCTCATAAAAGAGACTCGTTGGAACACTACAAGATGCTCCATATGTTAAAGATAGGTGATGGTAAGTCACCCCCTCTGAGACAGACTATGGTAATTGCATGCACACAACAATCTCTCGCATCCATCGTATCAACATACTCCTACAACAACTTAGTAAAAACATTTAACAAAGTCATTAATTGATTTCTCTTGATGGTAAATGCTGTCACCTTCCATCTTTTCTATATTAGTATGTGAGATTTCTTTAAGACTTCTAAAATTTACTTTCTCACTCATCACACCATTAGTATTATTTGTATGGTTAGTTACCATTAAGACCGGCACAATAACAATTAATGTTAGCCACACCAACATTAGTAATAAAATACTGAATAAGCAAGCATTAATACATCTACGTTTAAACCTACGATTTTGATATCCAGTCTGTTATTTTTGCCATTTTAAGGAAAAAATTTATATCAATTCAAAAAGAAAAACTATCTAAGTAGTGTATCCAAACACTTCAAGCCGCCTTCTTCTTCCTTCACCCCTCTTTTTCTTTTTTTTTTTTTTCTTTTATTTTATATTTTCTTCACAACCTTTAGTTTAATTTCTTCTTTAGTTCTCTTTTCTTCTTTGAACAAATTCTTTCATTTTCTGCACCTTTTAGTTTACACAGTTCTTTTAAGGTGGTTCAAAACCATTTGCTTCACTCTGTTTTGTACCAGTGTTTTCTTTGCTCTGATCTGTATGCTTAATTTCTTCCAATACCACATGTCCATTCTGGAGCTGTGTATTTCTTGTTCGTAACACTTACTCTTCGTTTTCCAAACTAATTCTTCTTCGGACTGTGTTCTGTTTTGTTTGGTACTTCAACTATCGTGTCTGGTATTTTTTTTTTCCAGAGTGTATTTCAGTCTTTTCACGCTTTTTGGCCACACATCACCTTTTCTTGCTTTTTTAACTTGCACAGTTCCTTCTGCTTCAGTGTCAAGTTCGCAAGTTCTTTTATTCAGTTCTTTTCTCTGTTGCACTTGCTCTTGATACTCATTTAACACTTCTCCATTTTCAACAGCAGTCTTACGAGACCCAGTAGCTGGTGCCCACTTTATTCGACTTTGTTCCCGATCAATCACGTGTTCAACACTCTTAAAATTTGTAGCTTCAGACTCTGTTTTCACGTTCCACAGCTTCTGGCTCTTCTTGACTCTCAGCCAGTCTCTGCTCTTATTCTTCTTGTCTTTCAAGTGGACTTGGAACTCTCCTTGTGACTTGCGTGTATCCAATTCAGCAAGCGTCCACACTTCACTGCTGTCGTCACCAGTATTACCTGGTATGGGCCATGCCATCTAGGTTCCAGACACGATTTTCTCACATGCTTCTTCACCAGGATCCACTCTCCCGGACTTAAATCATGTGCTTGCTTTTGCTGTGTTGTGGTTGCACTTTCTCCAACCTGATGAGACACAGAACGCACCACATCAGCCAATCCTTTGCAATAATCGAGCACAAAATGATCAGTTATATTCATCAGTTGATTTGCTGGTACAATTGGCTGTCTCATTGCTCTTCCCATTATAACTTCATGAGGGGATAATCCAGTCTTTTTATCAGAAATGCTTCTCACTCATTAATACCAAGGGTAAAGCATCTGGCCATTTCAGTGCTGTGGATGCACACACTTTTGACAGTATTGATTTAATAGTACCATTAATTTGCTCAACCATGCCTGAGGCTTCTGGTCGATGGGCACAATGCAGCTTTTGCTCAATTTGTAATTCTGCGCAAATCATCCGAATAATTTCATTATTAAAATGTGTACCGCTATCCGTTTCTAAAGAGACGAAATCCAAATCTAGGAATGATCTCTCTCAAAAGCAATTTAGCAACTGTTAAACTATCATTTCTTCTTGTTGGATATGCTTCTACCCAACGAGAAAACAGACAAACAACAACCAACACATATTTCAGTCTATTACAAGGAGGCAGCTCAATAAAATCAGCCTGTAATCTAGTAAAAGGTCCTGCTGCTTTTCCAATCTGCCCCCAACTGACAACAGTCTTTCTACCTGGATTTTGCTGCTGGCACACTACACATCTCTGGCAAAGACTCTCTGCAATAACCCTGAACTTAGGATTGTACCATGACTGTTTGAAGAGCCTAATCATAGCATCTCTTCCCACATGTGTTACTCCATGGTACATCCTTGCAAATTGTGAAAGTAAACAGTCTGGCATTACTGGTATATCATCCATGTACACCCATATTTCATCTTCAGGTCTCTTTGTACAGCCTGATTTAATCCAAATTTCTTTCTCTTCCTCACTAGCTTCTTCTTGCAATTGTCTAACTTCATCCCGTGTTTCTACAGAAGAGAACATCAAGTGACAATTTGTATTCTTTCTTTCTGCTCCTTTATTAATCGTAACCGAATTCTGTGCACAGAAACGAGCCACTTGGTCTGCGTATCTGTTGCCACTAGTCACATAATCATTTCCTGATTTATGTGCCTGGCATTTGACCACTGCAATTTCTTTAGGCAATTGTAATGCATTCAGCAAATCTTTTACATCTTTGCTATTTCTGATCGGGGATCCTGAAGATGTCGGAAATCCACGTTGCATCCACAATTGACCAAAATCGTGCACCACCCCGAAACCATATTGACGATCCGTAAATATGGTTATCCTCAAATTTTTGCCAATTATACAAGCCCTGGTCAAAGCGACCAATTCAGAAATTTTAGCTGAATTTATCCCTCTTAGACAAGATGCTTCAAGAACCATAGCCACTGTACATACAACCTAGGAAGCATCCAATGCACCCTTTTCATCTCAGACATGAACTATCTACAAACATCACACAATCTGATTCTGGCAATGGTGTATCTTTGATGTCGGGCCTTGGTTTTGTACACAACTCACATCCAGATAATCATGATCTACTTTATCCTTTACTTCTTCACAACTCTAACTCTGCAACAAAGTCGCTGGGTTCAGTGTTGTGCATCTCGTTACTGTCACATTCTCAGCACCCAAGATCACTCTCTCATATCTAGTCAAACGACTACTTGCCATGTGTTGTGTTCTTGTCCTTGTCAGCAAAATCTCAACAGAATGTGGCACATACACTCTCAATGGATGTCCCATCACAATTGATTCACTCTGCTCCAGACTCACACAAGTAGCAGCCACTGCTTTCAAACAACCTGGCAACTCTGCAGCCACTGAGTCCAAAGTAGCAGAGAAATATGCTACTGGACGACGCGCCATTCCATGTGTCTGCGTCAAAACTGAAACTGCACATCCATCCTTCTCACAACAGAATAATGCAAAATCTTTAGAATAATCTGGCATTCCCAATGCAGGTGCTCTACAAAGACTCTCGCAACTCAACAAAAACCTTCTTCTTTCTTCGTCTGATTCGATCGGATCGACTACATCTTTGTGAGTCAATCTCTGTAATGGCTTGGCTATCAGGGGAAAAACCCCTGATCCACTGTCTGCAGTATCCAACCATGCCCAGAAACATTCCAACTTCTTACTGTGTTCTGGGAGGACCCATTTGCAAGATCACAGCAATTCGATCTTGTGATACTTTCCGGACTCCTTTCTCAATTTTGTGTCCCAAATATTGAACCTCTTTCTGGCAAAACTGCAATTTTGCTGGTGACACTTTATGCCCACCTACTGCCAAATGGTTCAGTAGAGCAATTGTATCTGTCACACATGCTTCTCGTGTCTTTGATGCCACCAATAGATCATCGATGTATTGCACCAATACTGAGTCTTCTGGCATAACCAATGATTCCAGACACTTTTTCAAAATCTGATTGAAAATTGAAGGACTCTCTGTTTGCTCTTGAGGAACTCTGCACCATGCCAAGACACGGTCTCCGAACCGGAAAGCAAAAAGATATTGGCTATCCTGATGCAAGGGTATCGAGAAATACTTGGCGCAAATCAATCGCTGTGAACCATTCCGTGTCACAGGGAATTTGGTAAAGAATTACTGCTGGGTTTGGCACTATCGGACAACAAGGTACTAAAATCTTATAAATTGTTCTCAAATCTTGCACAATTCTATACTTGCCACTCAGTTTTTTTAATTCCCATAATAGGTGAATTACAAGGACTCCCTAGTATCTCTCTCAGCATACCTTGTTGAATCATTTGCTCAATTACAGGAGTAACTCCCGCAATGGTCTCAGGACTCATTTTATACTGTGGTGTTTTCGTTACACATCAGCCGTCACAGTATCTCTCAATTCAACAGGCAAATCCTTCGCTGTAAATAAAGGATACAAATCATTCACTTCTGTCCCTTGCTTTGCTAACCTCACTTTAAAAGCAACATCCTCATCTGGTGGTTGAAAAGCAATACCATCTGGTGTACAGTAGATGGTGCAATTCATCTTGCACAACAAGTCCCTACCTAAAAGGTTCACCGGACTCGTGTCGCACACCACAAACCGATGCAAATCTCTAAATTCTCCAATTTGAACCTCCATTGGTTTAGTCACTGGAGTTCTAATATACTTATTTGAAACTCCTACGACTTGGATAGTTTCTCCCGAGAGGGGTAGGTTTGGAATTTCTGCTGCTCACAGTAGAACGGGTAGCACCAGTGTCCACAAGGAATGTAATATTACCTTCCACTTTCCCATCCACAAAAGGACCTGATTGATCTACCTCTAGAGATGCGCCAAGCACGCACTCTTCCTCAGGCGCCGTCATTGAGTTTAATCTGAATCACTCTCTGGACACTGCAACCAATATTGCGAAACCACTTGTCCATTTTGTTTCTTAGCAATTTGTTCACTCGTGTGAAATCCAGCATTCGCACTGTATCTCCGTACCGGAGCATTCACATTATTTGGAATAGGAGCTTGAGGCACTTGTACCTGTGGTGTAACTACCTGTTGCTGTTGCAGCTGTTGATTCACAACCACCTCATTCTGCATCTGTGGATTAAATTTTTTAACCATTCCATTATTTTCTAACAAGAACTTACACTCGTTCTTGCAATGTCCTAACCTTCCACACGCATGACCAGGGAATTTCCTCTTCATCTCTTCCTTATTATTTCTACCTCTACCCTTTCCCGGTAATTGCACTTGAACACCACCATTCGGTACATCACTCATAACTGGCACCTGACCATTTTGAAAATTCTGATTCTGCCCTTTCATTTGGAAACCTGTTTGAGAATAATCAACAAAATTCCCACTTTTCTGCTGTGCCGCTTTCACTTGCGCCCACATCATTTTCTCATTCAATTTGTTATGCCTAGATTCAATATCATCACTACAATACTTTCCATACCTCTGTATTTCATCCACTGTTTTGTTCTGCCAACAAATCAAATGTTGCTGAATCATATTACTAATTTCTGGTTTCAATCCAAACACAAACTTATACACAAAATGTCCCATATCTTTGTCAGTTATGCTTTCAAAACCGCTATACTGTTTAAACACCTGTAAAAGTATCTCGTAGTAGGCATGTAATGTTTCTTTTGACTCCTGTGTTGTCCTGTCAATTTTAACCCAATCTGTTTCCTTTGGGGCGATGTTACTCTTCAAATGAGTAATCACTTGATTATATTTCTTCATCACCTCTTCTGAAGGCACTCCAGTTTTAACATCTCTAGGATATTCCTCTTTTGGCCAATCGACTGCAATCTTAAACTCAGTCCATAAATCAGCTGGAACTACAATGTCAAACAAACCATCCAAATCTTTCAACAAGACCTTTGAGACCTTAACAAACCTCTTTACCTGTTTATACCACTCAACAGGCTTTTCTCTCAACCTTGGGAAGTCATTTGTAAAAGACAATATGTCCTGTCTTGACCCAGGAATATGAACCTATCCACCACCCGGAACTTTTCTCATTGGATATATCCTTTCAGCAGGTTCGGTCTCTTTTAACGGAAGCAAAGAAGATGCAGTCACTCCTTTACTTGCAAGCGCCTAGTCTTTCCTTCTCGCCCATCTACCTTTCCATCGTTCCAAATCACCCCATCTTTTCAGAGTATCAATCAACTCTTTTATTTGCAATCGTTTACCAGATGCATTCAAACTCTCCAGATCCTTAGCACTAAAATCCAACCTATGTCTTTTGTAAAGTTTTCGATTTTTCAATATCCACTCCATATTCCTGTGCTGCTTCTGCTAACTTCCCATGCAAATTTCTCGCTTTCAATGTAATATTCTTACACAAGAATAACTCATCATCCTGATATTTACTCAATCTCTCCGGACTTATTGTACCAATTATCATTTCTTCCAGATCTACTCTTAAGCTTCCTATATCTATACTCGGTTTGGACTTACTAGGTGCCATTCCTCTAATCCAATCATCCAACTCTTCTGGCGAAGGTCCCACTGAACTCCCTGATACTGAAGTAGTTTTTCTCCCATTTGGCATTAATTTTCTAGGATCAATCTGTACACTCCTTTTTTTGGTGTTTCAGTCACATTTCCATTTACTGGAATATCAATCAATGACATACTCATCTCATTTGATTCTGGTCCACTAACATCCCTAGCACTATTCACAGGAACTGTCAATGCATGCACTCTCGATGTTTTGACCCTCACTATACAATGGAACAATAGGACCAATTGTCACCGGAACTGATAACGCTTCTGCATTTAAACTCATCTGACTAATTTTCTGAGTCAATTCTTCCTTTGCTCTATTTAGCATTTTGATATCTCTCTCCTGTGAGACTCGAGTAGCTGATGAAGACTGTAAAACTAATGGAACTTGTGAAGCTTGTGGTACCTGTGGAACTTGTGGCGCTTCTATCTCAATTAATGGTGCACTTGGAGTAATGGAAAACACAAGAGGCCCTTCGCGGGTGCCCGTCGGGCATTGCAGCACTGGCCCGACGAGGAGCAGGCCCAATGATGAAGCATGACATCCCTCTGGGTGTGTGAGGGCACTTTTTAGAAAGACCTGCCTTTCCCCTGCACTTTAGGAACTGCATACCTCTTGTGTTTTCTGATCCTGCTTAGGAGCATGTATGCAGGACCTGCTTAAACAAGCTCCTGGTTCCTCTTGTTAAAGATGGCACTTGGAGTAATCCCATCCGGACTCTCCTGATATGGTGGCGGTCTCTTCAATAGCATATCATCTAATAACTCAACATCAATTTCATTCGGATCTATATCTAGTTCTGTGATCTCTTCATTATTCTTTTTCTCAAACTTTCCACTAGCTTGTCCCTCAGGAACCATTACTGGATATAATCCATCTACAATTACATCTCTCCTCCACCTTTTCAACTGAGCATCCCATTTAGCTTCTGAATACCATCTCATTGTATTCCTATATTTCATCCATTCCTATCTCTTTCCCTTCTGTATGCCTCATGTTCCCATTCCTCAAGCGCCTCATACTGCATAGGTCTAGGATTTGGTTTTAACAAATTCATTCGTCTTCTCAAATTTTCCAAAACGTTTACATTGAAAGTACCATGCTCTGTGAAAGCTAAAACTGCATCATCCTCCATATAACTCACCCAATTCTCGAACCATGTACATGTATGATACCCACCCTCTAACATCATAAAAGAAGCAGGCGATCTTGCAGGAGGTACAGGAATTCCCGCTCTATTAACTATTGGCTTGTCTTTTGTAAACAAATCTTGTATCATCTTTATCAACTTCATTTTCAACTCTTTTTCGCAAAATACTTTAGAAATCAAGGAAATCCTCCTGTAATTCCGCTCACTATTCGCTCGCACTCGTCCAATACCAGTGCGACTCACACCAACCAACCAATCACAATACACGCCCGCTGTCTGACCAATGCCAGAGTGCCTTTTTGTGACGTCAGTATAACTCCTACGACTGACCCTCCCTTTACAAAATAATACGGCAAAGTCTTTCTAAATAAATTCTTATTAGAAACTACACAAAACACTGCTACTTTGTCTGCTCCACTAAATGAAAGATAGTTCAGTCATTCAAGAGAATCTTTTACAATCAGCAGAATAACGACCAGGGTCACTCTACTCTCAATCAAGTGAAAGGAGGTCTTGGTACTCCTTTAGGTGGGTTTCCTAAAGTTTCAGAAGAGGACTTTTCACAATTCCAATCAAGCGAAGTTAGGTCTTGGTACTCCTTTAGGTGTACTTTCTAAAGTTTCGGAAGAGGACTTCACTATAACATCCAGCTTACTTGCATACTTTAGAATAATATCAACAGCCTTTCACTGTTTGATATTACAACAGACAAACTACTGATCCAGCGCGAACCCAATAAATTGATCAGGGATAAATATTTACTGACATTCCGTATTTTGGCCCATACACATTCACCCGAATCCCTGATGCGCTGGGCTCAAGTTTACTAACTTTGCCTTAATTTTACTCTTGATTATTCAGGTTCAAACGTTAATCATACTGAATATTCACATGTCTGAATAAATAATAATCGACTTTCTATCTACTTGGTCGATGGACCAATTAGTTGAAGAGTTGATGGCAATGGAATTTTTAAAGAAGCATTTAATCAATAGAACTGGCTAAAATAACCACAGACTCTCGGTGAAATTTTAATAAATTTTATCTAGTAATAATAAATGCTCATATCGATTACTTTATAAATTCAAATACTGGAAACCTCATGAGGGAGTAATATCTAATCATAGCATTAACAGAACAATTATTTCAAATATACGTTGCAAAGAGTGGACAGATGAAGAGACATTAGATGCAAGTAAATATATTTATTTAAACTAATCGGAGGGATAGATGAAGATACAAAAGGTACACAGACAAGAAATATGACTGCAAAAATAATTCTGCAATACTGATTAGATCAAATACAAACCCAAAGGATCTGTAATGGGAAAACTACCACCCAGGCCTAGGTTGTAGTGGGGACCCCTGGACCAAGAGCCAGAGATCAATGACTCAAGAATCAGGACCGGAACAGCTAGGCCTCTCTGCATCCCGACGAAAATCGGCGCACCCCTCACTTGGACACCTTCAGCCTAAGCGACCCACAGCAGCTACAGCTTAACCACACCCCTAAAGCACCTATTCTTATACCCTAAAAAACACATGTCCATCCCACAATAGTTGCTAAGTTCACAATTTCTAGCTAAGGGATTGGTTGAGTTCTGGGGGTGGGATATCACCCCACCATGAAATAATTTTTCTCTAGACTACACCATTGTTCTACACATTTTTTATATAGTCATCAATACCCCTTCTCTCTCATGAGTACATATGTGACAATATTTTATACACTTTAATAAATTCAACAACTTCGGGTTCCGTTCCCACGATGACACTGGCGTTGGCCGCTTGTCAATGTTCATGTCCTTCACCAGGTCACGTTTTTTCAGCTTTGCACAGCAGTTCAGTCATGTAGTCACATGGTTCCCGCTCGCTCTCAACTTCACCCGCCCTTTCTGAGGTCAATTTAACAATATGGAAAATTCGTCCATTACTAAAAGAACGGAAAACAAACATTTATTAATTATGTGATAATGCATTTTCACTGTTTACCCCTCATCTTAACTCTACTTCATGTTAGCTGTTAGCCTAGCTTAGCATAAGCAGGAAAGCGGCACTATTCATTAGGATAAAGCAAATTTACATCATGCTTTTTACTCCTCCTTAATTCGTTCTAAATACAAGGTTATTACATTTCCGGTTATTTACGTACTCTGGTTAGTTCATGCATCTTGCAAAGCAAACTTCCCATGTGTAGTGTATTTGTGCACATTAATCATTCTGACACTACTTACTGTTAGTACATATTATAGGGGTGTTCAATTGAGCAGGTTTCCTTCGCAAAATCCTGGTCCTTCAATCCCCACTCAAATTGGATTTTAGGAGCCTCATAAATACTCACCATACTGAGTGCCACCTTTTAATGTATCTAGAATTTTCTTTCTTTTGCTTCTTTTATGGCACTCTCATCTAACCTTTTCATCATGTCATAGTATTCATTTATTTCTTCTAACTCTTCTTTCTTTTTATTCCTTTTCTTTTATTCTTTTTGTCTGTTGCATCTTTTCTTTCTTTTATGCATTTACAACACTTATACGCTGTTAATATTACTAGAGCTACTATGGCTACTGAAAATATTGGCATTATTATTTTTCCTAATAAACTACTCCCAAAGGTAGAAAACCATTTACTAACTGCAGAGAAACTCTTACCAAGTCTCTCCCAAACACCTTCCACCTCCAGTTGCGTTAAATCACTATGCAATTTGGTAATATTTCTAATATATCCTTCTATCCCTTTACTTTGATCCGGGATATAGGTACAGCAGTGTTGAATTTTCAACATGCCACAGACTCCACCCTCTTTTGCCAAAAGAATATCAAGGGCAAGTCGATTTTGCAAAACCATTGATCTAATTGCCACCATTTTCGGTATCTATCATTAAGAAACCACCAGCAGTATCTGTTGATAAACGGTCAACCACTGTGGACAATTTTTGAATTTTGTGTGAATTTAAAACCACTTCAACTGAGGGTATCAGTGCTCCAAAGAGATCGCCTACTATTTCTGAAAAACTTGCTCTTTTTCTACGTATTAGTCCTTGTTTTATTTCATTGACACTATTATCTTCACGGTCTACATGATAAACCTTTGGAAAAACAATCCCAAAATAACAGCTCCCGTACCAATGTGCAGGTAATCTATAATAGGCTTTCTTACCACACACAATATATTCCCGGGAAAACAGGATCAGTTCCACCCTTTAATCCCCATCCTCCAGTAACTTGGTAAGTATGCTCACACTCACTAGTGCCAATGAAATAATTGTTATAGTTAGTCTTTGATCTAAATAAACATAAATTCCCTTTGTGACCAGTCCAGGGACATCGCAGCATATGTCTCACCCTTCTCATAATTTCCTTCTCTAAAAGCCCAAGGGGGCATCGATGATTTTTGTTCATCAGCTTTTTTCTGAAAACTTGCACTTCTATTTTCTACCATGTCTAAGAATAATCTCTCTTCTACATGTAAACTAAAAGTTAAATTGTTTTTGTAGGCATGTTCTACATCTAATGGTTTAGTGATATGGAAGAATTCTCCCATATAGCGTGCATTTTTACCACTTACTGCTTTATTTAGTTCCCTTACAATTGGTATTTCTGAAAATACTAAATCTATATCAGTATATTGATACTCCAGTTTACCTGTCATGTAAAATAGGCTACTAAAGACACTACACGACACACCATATGTTAGTGAAAGGTGGTGATAGGTTATACCTTCAGAGACCGACAAAGGTAATTTCATGCAAACATAACAATCACTCCCATTCATAGTATTAGTATATTCATACAACAATTTGGTAAAAACGTTTAACGAAAAATCACTAATTGATTTGTCCTGATGGAAAATGCTTCCATCCATTTGTTTTATATTGGTATTCATGAGTTGTTTAGAAACATCTTTCATTCTTTCAATCGACACATTATTAGTAGTATTACCCATTTTTAATGTGAATAACATTGGAATGACCACAATTAATAGGACCCATATAATTACTAGAAAAACACTACATAAGCAGGTTTTAATACATCTACGTTTTAGACTAGATTTTGGTTGTTCAGTCTTTTACTAGTGCCTTTTTGATATACTACAAAAAGAAAAATACAAAACCAATCTAACAATCCTTTTTAGTCTACAACCCTAAGAAAATAAATGGGGAAAATCTATATGAATTCTATTCTAAATAAAAAAATTCTAAAAAAGATTTTGCTGTAAACCTACACTTAATGACTTTCTTCTTCACCCCCTTCTTTTATTTCAGTCTTTTGGTTTTTCTTGTGTCTTTAATTCAACTGACAATTTTTTTTTCACCTTTTATCTTTTTACAGTTCCTTTTAAGGTGGTCTGTTTGTTCTCATTTTTCAGTGTCACTACTTTCATGTTCTTAGTTTAAACCTAAACCTTCAAATTCTTCTAGTATTATGTAGGTCCATTCTGGAGCTTTGTACTTCCTACATGGAATTCTTGCTCTTTTGGATTTTCTGGTTGTTTTTCTTGTATTTTCTGGTCCTGTTTGGCTTGAGACTTTGTTACTTTGCTCTGGTCTTTTCCTCAATCTTCTCTTGACTATTCTATACTTTAGTCTTCTTGCTCCACCTGACCAATTGTCTCCTTTTCTAGGTCTTTTTCTGTACTATCTTTTCACCTTCTGTTTTGTTCACCATTTCTTTTATTTAGTCTTCTTTCTATCCGTTTTTCTCCGCCCCCTTTGTATTTCTGTAGGTTCACCACTTCTTTCTGGATCGTCGGTGAGTTCACCTTCTTCTAGTTCAATTGTGACCTCATTCTCCTCTGATCCAACTTCTGACTCATCAGCTGTTTCTCTTTCTTCTGGTTCAATGGCAGCCTCACCTTCTTCCGACTCAACAGCAGTCTTTTCAGTCCCAGTATCTGGTGCCCACTTTACTTGACTTGTGCTTGGCTGTTCATTGTCAAAATGTTCATTAGAATCTGTCACTCTAGACTCTTCAGCTTTGCACACTTCAGCTGCTGGTTCTTGATTTTGATTTACCAGTTGCAGTTCTTCAGGTCTTTCAATTTGACTTGGGACTAGGTGAGCATGGCTTGCATGTATCCAGTTTGGTAAGCCAAAACACTTTACTGCTGTGGTCGTCACCAATATGATCTGGTAAGGGCCACTCCAACGGGGTTCTAGGCACGTTTTCCTCACGTGCTTCTTGACTAGGACCCATTCACCAGGATTCAAATCAAGTGCTTGGTTCCGCTGTGTCGTTGTGGCTTTTCCTCCAACCTGGCGAGACACAGACCGCACCAGATCAGCCAGTCCTTTGCAATAATCTAGCACACGATCATCAGACATATTCATCAGTTTGTTCGCAGGTATGTATGCTTGTCTCATGGCTCTTCCCATCAACACTTCATGGGGACTTAATCCAGTCTTTTTGTCAGGAATACTTCTAAGACTCATCAATACAAGGGGTAAAGCGTCAGGCCATTTCAGTGTTGTGGATGCACATACCTTGCCTAATCTTGAATTTATTGTGCCATTTATCTGCTCAACAATACCAGATGCTTCTGGTCGATAGGCACAATGCAGCTTCTGTTCAATTTGCAATGCTGCACAAATCATTCGAACTATTTCATTATTGACATGCAATCCTCTATCTGATTCCAAAGTGACTGGAAAACCAAATCTAGGGATCAATTCTCTCAACAATAGCTTAGCCACAGTAAGGCTTTCATTCCTTCTCGTTGGATAGGCCTCTACCCTGCGAGAAAACAAACAGACCATGACAAGGACGTACTTAAGCCCATTACATGGAGGTAATTCTATAAAATCAATCTGAAGTCTTGTGAAAGGATCTCCTGCCTTCCCAATTACACCCCAATTTACAACTGTCTTTCTTCCTGGGTTTTGTTTTTGGCATATGGCACACCTTTGACAAACTTTCTGCGATGACCCTGAACTTTGGATTCTACCATGTCTGCTTGAACAGTCTTAACATTGCGTCCCTTCCAACATGTGTCAGCCCATGGTACATCCTGGCCATGTGAGAAAGTAAAGAATCTGGTTATACTGGTCTTCCATTGAGATAAACCCATACCTCATCTTCTGCATTTGTCCTACAACCTGTTCTACTCCACTCTTCCTTCTCTATCACTGGCTTCTTCCTGCATTTGCCTTACCTCATCCCAAGTCTCAAATGTGTTTGTGAGCATAAGGTGGCATTCGGTATTTCCTCTTTCAATTGATCTGTTTATTGCCATCGTATTTTGTGTACAGTAATGCGCTAATTGATCCGCGCGTCTGTTGCCTTTTGTCACATTGTCATCTCCTGATTGGTGTGCAGCACATTTTACAACTGCTATTCTTTTTGGTAACTGCAAAGCATCCAATAATTCCTTTACAGTTTTTCCATTCCGAATTGGGGAACCTGAGGAAGTCAAAAATCCTCTTTCCATCCATAACTGACCGAAGTCATGTAGGACGCCAAATCCGTACTGACTATCGGTGAAAATGTTTACTTTTAGACCTTTTGCCAATTTACATGCTCTAGTCGGAGCAATCAACTCTGCGACTTGAGCGGAGTTTACCCCCTTCAAACAGGATGCTTCTAGTGCTCCTGATAAGGTGCAGACAGCATAACCAGCACACAATTCACCTCTTTCATTTCTCAAACATGATCCAGCCACAAACAGCTCACAATCTGATTCTTCCAAAGGTTCATCTTCTATATCAGGACGGGGCTTAGTACAGAGTTCTGACACTTCCAGACAATCATGTTCTGCTTCCTCTTTCACCTCCTCACATCTTGAATTCAGTAGCAAAGTAGCAGGGTTCACAGTAGTGCACCTCACCACTGTCACATTTTCAGCGCCTAGAATCACTCTCTCATATTTAGTCAGCCGACTAGAGGTCATGTGTTGAGTCCGAGTGCGAGTTAAAAGGATCTCAACAGAATGTGGTACATACACTTTTACTGGGTATCCCATCACAATAGCTTAACTCTGTTCTAGACTTACACAAGTAGCGGCTACTGCTTTTAAACAGCCTAGTAATGCTGCAGCCACTAAATCTAGGGTAGCAGAAAAATATGCCACTGGACGTCGTGCCATTCCGTGTTTCTGGATTAAAACTGCAAGTGCACATCCATCTCTCTCACAACAGTACAATGCAAATTCTTTAGAGTAATCTGGCATTCCCAAAGCAGGCGCTTGACAAAGACTGTTTCGTAATCTGGAGAAAGATTCCATACTCTCTTCATCCAACACAATTGGTTCTTTCACATCCTTTCGTGTCAACCTCTGTAGAGGTTTTGCAATCCATGAGAAACCACAGATCCACTGTCTGCAGTATCCAACCATTCCCAAGAACATTCGCACTTCTTTTTGATTTCTGGGTGGATTCATTTTCTTGATCACATTGATTCTCTCTGGCGTCGCCTTTCTGACCCCTTTTTCAATCTTGTGACCTAAATACTGAACTTCCTGTCTACAGTATTGCAATTTGTAGGGTGACACTTTATGTCCTCCTTCTGCTAAATGGTTCAGTAAAGCAATTGTGTCTGTTACACATGCTTCTCGTGTTTTTGATGCCACCAGTAGGTCCTCAATATACTGAACCAACACAGAGTTTCCAGGCATGACCAAAGTCTCCAAACATTTTTTCAAGATCTGATTAAAGATCGAAGGACTCTCAGTGTACCCTTGAGGAACTCAACACCATGCCAAGACACGGTTTCCGAACCGGAAGGCAAATAAATATTGACTTTCCAGGTGTAAAGGAATGGAGAAAAATGCCTGACATAAATCAATGACCGTGTACCACTCAGCATCACAGGGAATTTGGTAAAGAATTGCTGCTGGATTTGGCACTACTGGACAACATGGCACTGCAATTTTATTCACCTTTCTCAGGTCTTGAACTATTCTATATTTTCCATTAGGCTTTTTAATTCCAATAATGAGTGAGTTACAGGGACTGCTCATTATTTCTTTTAGAATCCCTGTTCAATCATTTGATCAATTACAGGTGTGACTCCAGCAATTACTTCTGGACTCATTTTGAACTGTGGGGTATTGGGATATACAGCACCATCCTTTACTGTAATCTGAATTGGATCTACATTTTTCATTAACCCAATCTCTTTTCCTGAAAAATTCCACACATCTGCTCTCACTGTACCTTTCAACTCTTCAGGCAAATCTTCCTCAGTGAGCAGTGAATATAACTCACTAACTTCTGACTCTCGCTGGGCCATCATGACTTTGTATTCAACATCATCCTCATCAGGTGTCATAAATGCAACACCATCCGGTGTACAATAAATAGTGCAATTCATTTTACACAACAAATCTCTGCCCAGGAGATTAACAGGACTGGTATCACATACCACAAACTGATGCATGTCTTTGAAGTTTCCAATATGAACTTCTATCGGGGCTGTGACAGGAGTTCTGATATGTTTATTTGCAACGCCTACAACTTGGATAGTCTCTCCCGAGAGGGGTAGGTTTGGAATTTCTGCTGCTCTCACAGTAGAACGGGTAGCACCAGTTTCCAACAAGTAGGTGATATCTTTACCTTCTACTTTTCCATCTATGAATAGACCTGACTGATCTACCACTAAAGATGCGCCAAGTACGCACTCTTCCTCCCCCCTCAGGCACCGTCATTGAGATATATCCGAATCACTCTCTGCAACGCACCAAATACTGAAACTTGTGAATTCTTACCAAACTGCTCTTCTCCTCGGAATCCAGAACTTGCACTGTACATCTGCATATGAGCATTCACATTACAGGGTATAAGAGGTTGTGGCACCTGTATCTGTGGATTAACTACCTGCTGCTGCGGTTGTTTCCCAACCACCTCATTCTGCATCTGTTAATTTAAATTTTGATTTATTTCATTACCCTTTTGTCCAGATCTCCAGACTCGTTCTTCCAATTTCCAAACTTTCCGCACGCATGACCAGGAAATTTCTTTTTAGCTTCTTCTTTACTTAATTTCAATTTTCCCTTACCTCCACTGCTTACCTGACCAACCCGATTCTGACCTTGTTGCACATTACTATTTTCCTGTTCTGCCATCTTCACTTGTGCCCACATCATTTTTTCCTTCAACTTTTTAAGCCTTGAATCAATATCATCACTGCAGTATTTTGCATACCTCAAAATGTCGTCTATTGACTGACTTTGCCAGCAGAGCATATGCTGCTGTATCATTGCACTAATCTCTGGTTTCAATCCATATACGAACCGATACACAATGTCCCATATCTTTATCTCCAATATTTTCAAACCCACTGTACTGCTTAAACACCTGTAGCAATCTCTCATAATATGCGTGAACCGATTCTTTAGGCTCTTGGGTCGTCCTGTCAATCTTAATCCAATCCGTTTCTTTAGGGGAAATCTTCCCTTTCAAGAAAGTAATGACCTGATGGTACTTCTTCATCACCTCTTCAGATGGTGCACCTGTTTTTGCATCCCTAGGATATTCATCCTTAGGCCAGTCAACAGTAATTTTACATTCTGTCCACAAATCAGCCGGAACCACTATTTCGAAAAGACCATCTAAATCCTTCAACAACACTTTTGAAACTTTTACAAATCTGTCCACTTGTTTATACCATTCAACATGCTTTTCTCGCAATCTGGGGAAGTCATTTGTAAATGACAATATATCTTGTCTTGTCCATGGTACATGAACATATCCACCACCTGGTACCTCTCTCATGGGACATGCCCTTTCAACTTGCTCGGTTTCCTTTACTGGTAAAGGAAATTCTATGTTTTCATTAGTCTCTTCTTTCTTTTTCATCCATTTACTCCTCTATCGTTCTACAGTTCCCCATTTCTTTCAAATATTCATTAATTCCTTTATCTGCAATCTTCTCCCTGACGTATTCAAACTTTCTAAATCCTCGTCAGTAAAAGCCATTCTATACATTTTCTGCAACACTTTTGACTTTTCTAGATCTACACCAAACTCGCTAGCAACTTCCGATAGTTTTTCATGAAAATTCTTCATTCTCCAAGTAATACTTTTACACAAAAACAGCAACTCTTCATCACTGAGTCCCTAGTCTATCTGGACTTACTGTTCCAATAATCTTCTCCTCGAAGTCTACTTTCAATTGGCTCAAATTTAAACGCTGTGGTTGAACTTTTGGCTTGGTCATTTTTTATCCAATTAATTCTTCTGGAGAGGGACCTACTGATCTCCCTGCTACTGGAGTAAAATGTGACCCTATTTTCCTTGGGTCTAATTGAATACTTCTCGGGCTCTGTTAATAAATCACCAACCGGTAAGTAACAGTGTGGTATTTTGGTCATCTTGCATATTTTCATTTGTTACTGACACTACTTCACTCCTTACACTAGTTCTTGGAACTGATAATGTGTGTACTTTTAGCAAAGTCGATTTTTCTCCAAATAATGGAACCACGGGACCAATTGTCACTGGTACCGTCAAAGCTTCTGCATTCAAATTTAACTGATTTAGCTTCTGTACTTGTTATATTCTGGCTTTATTTATCAAGCTTACTTCATTTTATCGCACTATCCTAGCTATTTCGGTAACTTGGGGAGTCAATGGAGTTACCATTTGCGGAGCACTTGGAATCACCTCCTCTGAATTTTCTTCATGTGGCGGAGGTCTTTTAGTCATCAAATCTTCCAACAATTCATCATCAAATTCATCCAAGCCCTCTCCGGATGTTTCTATATTTCTCTTTTTCTCTTTACCCTTAGTACCTGTCTGACTCCCTACTGTCAAAACTGGATATAGACCCTCGGTCACCACAGCTCTTCATTTTTTAATTTGATCTTCTCGCCTCTCAAATGGATATTTAGGCATAAAGCCTCTGAATCTCCTACCACTTAGATCTTTTTCTCGCTCATAAGCTTCTACTTCCCATTCCTCCAATGCTTCATACTGAGTAAGTCTTGGATTTGGCTCTAGCGAGTTCATCCTAGCTCTCAAATTCTGTAAAATTCTCAGTTTAAATGTTCCAAACTCAGGAAAAGCTAACATCCCCTAATTTTTCGTATATGTCATCCAGTTTTCTAACCAAACACACGTATGATAACCTCGCTCCATCATGTAAGAGGCAGGCGTTTTTGGAGGTGGAATTGGAATTCCCTCTTTCGTCACAATTTGTTTCTTTCTTAAAGAAATTCTTTATTGTCTTTATCAAACCCATCTTCAGACTCTAATAGTATTTCTCAACAAACCGAATATCAAAATTCTTTCCGTAATTCTCCTTTCCCTATTTGCTAAGTTCTATCCTATACCAGCGCGACTCACACCAACCAACCAATCGCAGTTCCTTACGTAACTACAGTATCAACCAATGTCAGCGCGATTTACGCCAGCTAACCAATCAGCCTTGTACACACCCGCTGGCTGACCAATGCCAGCGCTGCCTTTTGTGACGTCAGTTTTTACTCCTTCTACTGACCCTCCCCTTATCTGTTTTCGCTACACGCCCGCTGCTTTGTCCAATACCAGCGCTGCACTTTGTGACGTCCGTATCACTCCAACTGACCCCTCCTTCACAAAATCTTACGGCAATATTTTTCTGAGTTTTCTTAATCAAAATTCTGTTAGTAACATAAAAAGACAATGCTAACTTGTCTGTTCCACTAAATAGAGAGTCTTCACTTTTTCAAGAGATCCTTACACTGCAAGTAACCATAACGACCAGCGTTATCTCACTTTTCTGCCAAGCTCTGGGGTGACCGGTTACTCCTCTAGGGATAAAACCGAAGTTTCACAAGAGGACTTTTTTGGCATTAAAAAGGTGTCCTGTTACTCCCTCAAGAATTACTGCCAGTTTCAAAAGTGGACCCTTCTCTATTTCGGACACTCTACTTGCATAAGAATTTTCCCTAGTTATAACACTGACAGCCCTACGTAGCTTTTCAGTATTATTTCAACAGACAAATTACTTCTGCAGTGTGATTTCTTTACCACACTCTTCTTCTGCCTACTTCAGGCTAATTCCTTCCCGGGATTCCTCGGGCATCTCCATACCTGTACTTCTAGACAACATAAAACATGACACTAACTCTTCATGTTAAGAACATATAATCAATAATCAATAACCATTACCAAACCAATCAATAATTAAACCGTCACTCTGCTACCATAAACTGATTCAGCGCAAACCCAATAAATTGATCAGGGATAAATATTCACTGACATTACGTATTTTGGCCCATACACATTCACCCAAATCCCTGATGCGCTGGGGTCAAGTTTACTAACTTTGCCTTAATTTTAATCTTGATTATTCAGGTTCAAACTTTAATCATACTGAATATTCACATGTCTGAATAAATAATAATCGACTTTTCATCTACTTGGTCGATGGACCAATTAGTTGAAGAGTTGATGCCAATGGAATTTTTAAAGCAGCATTTAATCAATAGAACTGTCTAAAATAACCACAGAGACTCTGTGATTTAATAAATGTTATCTAGTAATAAATGCTCATATCGATTACTTTATAAATTCAAATACTGGAAACCTCATGAGAGAGACTAATATCTAATCATGGCAATAACAGAACAATTATTTCAAATATACGTTGCAAAGAGTGGACAGATGAAGAGACATTAGATGCAAGTAAATATATTTATTTAAACTAATCGGAGGGATAGATGAAGAGACAAAAGGTACAAAGACAAGAAATATGACTGCAAAAATAATTCTGCAATACTGATTAGATCAAATACAAACCCTAAGGATCTGTAATGGGAAAACTTCCACCCAGGCCTAGGTAGTAGTGGGGACCCCCGGAACAAGAGCCAGAGATCAAAGACTCAAGAATCAGGACAGGACAGGAACAGCTAGGCCTCTCTGCAACCTGACAAACAGCGGCGCACCCCTCACTCGGACACCTTCAACCTAAGCGACCCACAGCAGCTACAGCTAAACCACACTCCTAAAGCACCTATTCTTATACCCTAAAAAACACAGGTCCATCCCACAATAGTTGCTAAGTTCACAATTTCTAGTTAAGGGATTGGTTGAGTTCTGGTGGTGGGATGTCACCCCACCATAATCTTTTTTTTTTTATTTTTTTTTTATTTTTTATTTATTATTTATTTTTATCTCTAGACTACACCATTGTTCCACACATTTTTTTACATCGTCATCAATACCCCTTCTCTCTCATGAGTACATATGTAACAATATTTTATACACTTTAATAAATTCAACAACTTCGGGTTCCGTTCCCACGATGACACTGGCGTTGGCCGCTTGTCAATGTTCATGTCCTTCACCAGGTCACGTTTTTTCAGCTTTGCACAGCAGTTCAGTCATGTAGCCACATGGTTCCTGCTCGCTCTCAACTTCACCCGCCCTTTGAGGTCAATTTAACAATATGGAAAATTTGTCCATTACTAAAAACAGAAAACAAACATTTATTAATTGTGATAATGCATTTTCACTGTTTACCCCTCATCTTAACTCTACTTCATGTTAGCGGTTAGCCTAGCATATCCTAAGCAGGAAAGCGTCATTATTCATTAGGATAAAGCAAATTCACGTCATGCTTTTTGCTATATACACATGCGGCCTTGCCATGAAAACCTCCTTAATTCGTTCTAAATACAAGGTTATTACATTTCCGGTTATATACGTATTAATTCTGGTTAGTTCATGCATCTTGCAAAGCAAACTTCCCACGTGTAGTGTATTTGTGCACATTAATCATTCTGACACTACTTACTGTTAGTACATATTACAGGGGTGTTCAATTGAGCAGGTTTCCTTCGCGAAATCCTGCTCCATCACTACTTCTGCAGTGTGATACTTTTCCACACTCTTCCTCTGCCCCTGAGGCTAAATCAACATCCCGGGATCTTAGGCAACTCCATACCCGTACTTCCAGACTACATGAAACAAAGACGCTAACTTTTCATATTAGTAACCAAAATCAATAATTCAACCATTAATTTGCCAAAATAATCAATATAAACCATCCTCTGCTACCAAACTGATCCAGCGATCTGGGATTAATAATTTTCCACAGACTAGGCCCAAATTTCATTACCCACAAGCCCCTTCACGCTGGGTTAGTGAATTACCAAACAAATTGCCAAAATCCAATTTGTGTCTTCATTTCTATTATACCATTTGTGGTGATGCGATCTTTATATAGTTGACAGGGTTTGGCAAACCAATACTTGTTTCTAGAATACTCATAAACTAGAAAAACACCTCTAATAAAGACACACATTTGTATATTTATAATGTTTATCTAAATGTGAAATAAATGCTCATCAATACCAACATACAGTACAAATCATAGATCATCACAGAGCAACAATATCGGAGAAATGGTGATAAAAATACATCTCCACTTGTCAGTGCATAAAGGAGTGGAAAGGCGAAGAGACAAAAGGTTCAAAGACCAAATACATTTGCAAATGATTATGCAAATTCAGTTTTTAGTCTATACTAACCCAATTGAATAGGAAATTTACTCCCTGGCCATGAGAGCAGAAAGGCCCCTCAAGTAGAGTTGAAGAGGCAAAGATTAAGTCAGGAATCAGACTGGAACAGCCAGCTCAAGAATAGGAGACCGCAAAGAAGGCCTCTCCTCACGCAGGTAGGAAAGCAAGCCACCAACTAACCTAACCCCTCCCACCAGGAACCTCAATTATACCCTAAAACCTAAATGTCCAACCCACATTTGTCAGAACAGAGGATTTCTCTACACAGGATTGGTTAAGGAAGGGGGTGTACTGTCGCACCACTCTCGTCATGTCCATCTCACTCAATGTCTTATTGCTTATTTATTCTGCAGATCTACTTCCACCCCAGGAAATACAAATTCGAGCCTCTGTCATAGCAATCGTTTCCTCCATCCCAGTCATGTAGCAAATTCTGTCTCACATTTATCCGTTCGTGCCGCACAAAGATGAAATGTTTCACTCAAGGAAGATTTCTTTCTTTCAGCTGTCTCTTGGCAGGCACACAAGACTTGCGAAGGACACTTGTCTTCTACTTTCACCGTCTTGCTCAGTTCTATTTTGCAGAATTTATTTTATTTTCATTAACCCCGTGTTTTCCCGCAGAACAGAAAACCATGCTTCTATGAAAAACCTAGGCATTATTAATCACTTGTAATGCTTTTCATTACGCATCCACCCCATGTTGCATCTATCCATGTGCAACCTGTGTTGATATTATTTTCTAGCAAACGTTATTAATGTGCACAAAAGCAGCATTAGTCCTTTTTATTTTTTCGTTTTGTCAAGAAGCATTTGCTGCCTACTTCAGTGCTTTAGTACGCGCTTGCGCAGTAGCATTTTCCCTCATGTTGGGCTCTTTTCCACATTAGTTTTTCACCGCACACGGTTAGTAAATGTTACTTAGGGTTCAATTTGAGCAGGTTTTATTTTGCGAAAACCCTGCTCCATCAATAACAGCCTTGAACAAACAACTGGCTGACGAGACCAGACTTGTATCATTCTGTAAGTGACAGGCTAATACAATCTGAGGGTCTGCTGCTTTTGCATCCTGGGTGCCCCACCAATCCTGGGGCATATTTCCTGTAGGTTCAATGCGTGATCAGTCTGTGATCAGTCCATGTGAGGAAGGCTCTCCCAGTCTCTTGGTACCGATCTATCCTGTCCCCCACAGAGGAATCGTAATTGACTCCAAACCAGGAGGACCCGACTATCGCCTAGAAGTAAGGGAGGGCAGTTCTAGCAGAAGGAATGTTCGATAAAAAAACCAGATCAGAGCTAGTGCCTACCCCAACCCACGAAGCTTCTAATAGGGAAGGGCATTGTTGAGCTGGAATGTCCAGCAGAACGGATACCAGCACAGCTCGCATTAAACATAATAGCTCACCATCCTCATCCAGGGAACCCACCCACACTCGACAGACATACCACAGAGGAAAAAAAAAAACAGGTATGGGAGACTGCGGACTTTATCAAGAGGGAGCTGGTTGGCATCCCCTTTCAAAGGGGCATAGGTATCCCATTGTATAGATTACTGCTGCCATCACTGTCAGTCTACCACAGCCTGGGTGGAGCGGGCAGTAGCCACTCCCTGCAAAAGAGGGGGTGCACTATACATGCCTCCCTTGACCTCGGAGCCAAGCTCCTCGGTCTCAATCAACGTAAACGGGAAGACCCTCTGTGGATGTGTGATTGTCAAGCTCACTGAGGTGGAGTTCAAGAAAACCTACAGTACTTTCAAGTGACTTGCCAGGAGATCAACATAGGGAAGGGAAGCATGCTCTCCAGAGCCATGCAGATTTCCCTTCCCAACACTGTCATAGCTGGATGTAGGAAGCTGACTCTCGAAGCAGTCCAAGTTCCTAACTGCAACACTGGGATATGACCGTGCATCTGAGGTGGACGATTAGTTGGGGTTTTGTACAAGGATTTGTTTATAATCATTCTGGAGGCAAATGATTTACAGATTTTGTCCACTGAGTGGCTGGGTCAAGCTATGTCTGACTTGATCTGTACAAAGACTCGGTATGTTACATTCATGCACATACTCTTCTAAATTGTTTAGCAGAGGCAGGTACATAACAGTAAGTCTGCTTGTCTAGGAGCAAGTAGCCGAAAATGTGGAGGTCACTGTTGGTAAATTGGCTGGTTCCATTTCTTTCGCTCACAGCCTCATCCCCAGGGCTTTAAGCGAGATGAAAAACTGGGGGAGTCTCTCAAAGGGGCGTGACTTATGTAATTAGGGCATGGCTTAAAGTAAGTTAATCTGTGCTTAGCATAGTGTGCCGCCCGAGAGGTAATTTGCTGCTTCTGTCATTGCATCCAGATATAGAATAGAACCAGCAACATTTTACCTACAGCAAGCCAGGACTATTGGCTTTGTCAATGGTTGTTAGTTGCATAACATAAATAAGCAACAACTATGGCTTCGTAGTATAGCATATTGAAAATGCTTGGGTTCTGAAATAATGAGTATGAAAGACCTAAAACGAGTCAATTCAAAGTTAAATCAAATACAGTGAAGAGTGGTACTGCTGCAGTTGAGATTTTTTTTCCATCCTGAGGGTGCGATCAAAAATGGAGAGCCTGATAGGGCCCCGTTCCAGCACCTGCCTCTAAGAACTGCAGGACCCGGCCCACTTAAAGCCCTGCTCATTCCTCCTAGCTAGAGGGCATCTGAATTTGCAGAAGAACTGTTGTCTGATAATTTCTAATTTCTGTGGTAAACGGAGGTAAGCTTCAGGGAATCCTTTTGTGGAAATAACCGCGATATTCTTCATTATTAAGTCAGTACTAAAAAGAAAGCAACCCCCACTTCACCACATTGAATGTATTTATTTTCAAGGCCTAAATGTTTATGTAGTACCTTTGTCACCTCAAGTGTTTCTCTCTCCCTCACGTTACCCTTTGTGAGCACTTGTATCAAGATCTCTCCCAGAGGTGCCTCTAAGCCATAACTACATCCTCGAGTAACCTTTTCTCTGGCGTCGCCTTACAAACTTGAACACCTAATTGCGCAAATTGTTGCAGCGGTCTGGGAAAGGATCTTACTGTGTGACCGTCTTGGGCTGGTTGCTTTCCTGCAAAAACTAATAATGATGGTGTTCACTGCTCGGCCCAGCCTTGCAACTCAGCAGAGGTATTACATTTTAGTATCTGAAATGGTGCCTGGAAATTCAGGGTGAGGTGAAAAAAAAAAAATCTGCAGTTAACTTTTAAATTCTGCCGGAAATTTGAAAAATGACAAAAAATAAACTGTACTGCACAGTTGGACTGCCTCCTGCCCACAACCTTGCCGGTGTGCTCTTTTTCCATTGCCTTACCATTTTTTCCATCTCCCCTGCTTTGCCTGCTCTAACCCTCCTCATGTACCTGCTGACTCTTTATTTGATCCCATCATTACCTAGTCTTGTTTGGCTCTTGCCACCTCATCTGCCCTCACACTTTCCAGTCTCCCCCGTCCTCCCCCGTTTCAAGGCGTTTATTTTTCCCATTTAAAGTCCTGCGTGCAGTTAAAGGGGCTGAAGGATCACGCACGCGCTTTCGCTGCAATACTTCTCCCTGTGCGCGTGCTTGCGTACTGCTCCCCCCTTCTCGCGCAGCTTTGTGAGCCCCCCCCCTTAAAGGAACGCGGCAGGGCCGCGGCCATTTCGTAGTGCAGCCTTTTAGATAAATAGGACAGACGCGTGAGCAAAGTTATTAATTGTCAGAAGAATGTAAATTAATTTAAGCGGACATTGGCCTTTAAAGTAGCCGAGCAAACGTCGGCTTGTACCTATTTCTTTTTGTTAATTCACATGTATTAATTCATTTAAATTTGACTCCCCACAGGCTATTAAAAAAAATCCGATTTTTTTTTTTAATGTACTTGCATCTTGTATGGTATTTTTATCCAGTGACTTAAGCGATAGTTGCATTTCAAAGACGGTTTAACTTCTCTGCAATAGAATGTGAGCGTAAGTTGAGCAAGCGAAGTAACACGGTGTCTGATCTTCTGTTATATCAACCTGGTAACCATTTCGAAATGGCGTATTTTCCTATAGAATGTGTGTTGTACCCAGAGAAATACATTAAACGTTTCTAGATTTATAGAAGTATATAAGCATGAAACTAGAAGGGGGCACCGCTACGAGCATATCGAAGCTGACACTATTCTGCAAATACGGCTTTACTAGCTAGCTTTCCTGCCATTATGAACTACGATATAGTTATATGTAATATTCCTTTCCAGGGATCTAAACGTTTCTAATAATGGACTAACCTTTGTTGTCATAAGGAATAAAAGGACTTGGGGACTTTTAAAGATGGCCGCTATGTTGCACGGCACTAACCAGCCGTACCGCCTCTTCGCCGTGGTCGGGAGCGCGGCGATCGCACAGCTCACTGTCGCGCGCTTCGGTGTACTGGTTGCACGCGCCCCCTCATGCACCGGCCCGTAGCCCCCTTGTAACTCTCCACCCCTCCCCCAGCAGCCCGAGAGCACGTCTGCACCCTTCCCCAAGGTTCCGGAGGAGGGTGGCCTCCCGGACCCACATCGGCTCGGCACCCCTGCCCGTGCCCCCCCGGCGGACACCCTCTTCTCCCTCTTGCGCCCCCACCCCGGAGCCAATATTCCGGAGAAGAAGCGCTCCCCCGCGGAGCGGAGCGCGGCCCCGGATATGGAGGCGGGAGGAGGGCCCGGCGAGTCCCGGGGGGAAGAGGGACCTCCGGCCGGTGAGTGACCCAGAGAACGTTGGGAGGGGGCCACCAGAGGCCACGGGGAGCTGAGTCAAGGAATTGGGGCCTCGGAGGTCGTGGGGGACCAACAGAAGGCTATTGCGTGTGTAGTTCCGATTGAAGTGGGTGGGAGACTAGCGTGTGGGTTTAAGTATATCTAGGAAGGGAATCCTGGGATCTAGAGTAATGCTTCTCGATGGGGTCGTGCCCCCGGATGAATGGTACGTATTTAGGGACTATTGAGAGAGTCCTGCAAGGCAGTGAACGGAGCGAGGTTTCTGGACCGGGATTGGGGATGGGAGACCTAAGGACAACACTGAAGGGGTACGAATTTGTGAATGGGAGTGCAGATGTGGTGTCAGGAGTTGTGCACAGAACCCGTTCACTTGGTTGTCTGTGCCTTCCTTTGGCATCGGTCCTGGTTGTGTCTGTGCGTCCACTTGGTTGGTCGTGGTGGAATGTGCCTCCCCTCGGCGTCCTGATTAAGTGCATGCCTCACTTGAGTTGGGTAATGCAAGTATGCACTCCTGTCTTTGAGTTGTGGTGCCGTGCATGCCTCTCCCGGTGTGGATCACAGTATTGTGCGTGCCTCCCCTTGGTTTGGGTGTCAGTCTCGTGCAAGCCTCTCCTTGGCTTGTCTCAGTTTGTGATAGAGCCTGATGGCATGCCTTCCCTTTATTGATTCAACTTCATCATATCCCTACGCCTGTTCAAAAAGTGGAGAGATCCCCCCCCCCCCTACTCCCCACTACTTCAGCCTCTCAGATCAGCAGCTAATGCTACATTAAAGATAGATCTGATGAGCAGTCCGAAGTTGAAATCTCTTCTTGTTGGAAACTTGGAAATATTACTCCCCATATACTCGTGTACATCTGTTGCCCTCCCACCTTTGACATTCCTTTTTAGCCTTATTTGCAAAGTTACGGTCTCTGGCATGCTTGCACTAACTCCGAGAATTGATTACCAAGTGACTCCTTCGCTTCCTTTCAGTACCTGGTACTGGCGATCAAATCCAGTACCTATTCTTCTTCAACCTGAATTCGTAATTTGTCACCATATGTGCAAATGCTTGGAATGCATGCAGTAGTATTTACTTGTCTTCATTTTTTTTAATGTGTGATCTTTTTCTTCACTGGTGAAATTTTAAGGAATTGGACTCCTTTATGAACAAGCATTTGCAATGCAATCGGTTTCGCCTTTGAACCTTATGTATTTAGCCATGCAGCACGTTCTACTGGGCACTGCAACATCTACTGTTCTTTAACATGGAATTCTTCCCAAAGTTGAGGGTTGCTTAAAACACATTTAAGGGGAGAATGAAGAATGAAAAAGGTATTTTCTTTCACCTGTTCTAAATGTAGAGGGTCACCGGTGATGGAATGTATCAGATAGGGCAAGCTGAAGAGTGTGCGTACGAGACCTTTAGCAAGTGTGTGTGTGTGTGTGTCTGTGAGGGGGAACTGTGTGTGAGAGAAGGGAGGGGTGTGTGAAAGCATGTGCAAGAGAAATGTGTGTGTGAGTATAAATTGGGTGCATGTGTTTGAGAGAAGTGTGCGTTTGATAACAACTTTAGAAGCAGTTCATATATAGGTCTGTTTGGGAAAGTGTGGTGTCTGAGAAAGTTTGTGTGAGAGAGGCGAGATTGATAGTAGTGCAGCAACAAGACTTAAGCATTTTCATTTACAATGCCAATAGCTAATTTATGTGATTTGAAAATCTGCAAGTGGTGCATAAACACACACTTTGTACTTAGTCCTTGTTTACAGGAAGCAAGGCTGGCAGTAAAAGAGGCGCATTTGTTGGCAGCCTATCTTTTTATAAGCAACGACTAGGAGTATAAAGTGCGTGTTTACGCATTGTTTGCAGGTTTTTAAAATACATAAATAAAAGGCATTGTTATTTACACTGCCAATAGCTCCAATTCTCGCAAATGCGAGAGCTATTGCACAGCAAATGCTTATTGTTGGGAAGTACTGAAGTGATTTATGGTGTAACTTAAACTCTGTACTGTGCTTCGCCCAGCGCTTCTACCCTGCTACGTTCAGATCAGATTAGTAGCATTAACAATGTCGGTGAACTTAATAGAGGTAGATTCATGTTGCTGACTAATTTGCAGAAGGTTGTTTAAATTTGCAGAAATTGTTTAGATACAAAATATGGGCAACAATAAAAATGTCTGTTATAAAGTTTAAATGAGCTAATACTCATTTAAAAATATTTCCAAAAACATTCCACAGATGACAGGAAAGTAAAATGAAAACGTACATTAATAATACCCCCATTGTATATTTTTATCTGGAACCCTGCTGTCTTTCATTTATCAAAAAACTTGTGCTCGAATGCCAGGGGGAGGGGACAGAGGTCCAATGGAGGTCGACAAAAGACTGCCCCTACAGAGACTTTATTAGCAAAGTAGAAAGATGGGTCATGCGAAAGTGTTATGATCTCTTTTCCTTGGTATTCTACATAAAGAGTCTCCAAGCTGTTGCTGGAGAAGTCCAAGCTGGCGCTTGGCTTGCTAGACTTATGTTAAATCTTAGTTGTCTGAAGCAATCATAGACAGCATAGGGTACATATACAGTTTAATTCAATAATGTACCATTAACTTATTTAAAACACATTCAAATATATCCTCAAAATCCAAAAGAAATCCAAAACAGGCACACACAATTGTTTTTTATGTGACTCGTATTTTATTCGGTCACTTTTCATACCATTTTATCATATTCAATGTTCAAAACCGAGGAGTGGTTGCTCCAAGGGAAAAAGTGAAGAAAGAAAGTGCTCGTGAAGTAAGATAAATATATAAGAGGGAGATCCAATCAAGAAAAACAATGATTCATCATTATTTACATTACAATCTCATTAGTAAAACTGGTCGTGATTCATGATTGCACCAGTTCTACATTGAGGCCTGTCCATTAGTTAGTTCATGGTTATTCATTTAGTTATTTCTCAAAAAATGCGCAAACAACGTTTGTCTGTAAGCAAGTAGGGCTGGGATAATAACAGGTACAGGCCCCGAGTAGGGGAGAGTGTCGACGTTTCGACCCTAGTGCAATGAATAGAATTCCACTCGAGCAGACCAGCTGGATTCCCCCGGGCCATGCTAAGATGATGTATTAAGACGCTGTGGGCGATTTTCTCACCCATTAATTGAAGGTAAACTGCTGTTACCAAGCCGCAATTCTATTGCGGACTTTTATATCTATACCCAGGGGCGGCACTTTAACTGTGCATCACCCATGATCAGTTGCTCCCCGCATCCCCTCATCCCTCCTTTCTGTCTTGAGGAAGACCCGCTTGCAGAGGATATAAACTGCCCTCATTGCACTAGGGTCGAAACGTCGACACTCTCCCCTACTCTGGGCCTGTACCTGTTATTATCCCAGCCCTACTTGCTTACAAACGTTGTTTGCGCATTTTTTGAGAAATAACTAAATGAATAACCATGAACTAACTAATGGACAGGCCTCAATGTAGAACTGGTGCAATCATGAATCACGACCAGTTTTACTAATGAGATTGTAATGTAAATAATGATGAATCATTGTTTTTCTTGATTGGATCTCCCTCTTATATATTCTATCTTACTTCACGAGCACTTTCTTTCTTCACTTTTTCCCTTGGAGCAACCACTCCTCTGTTTTGAACATTGAATATGATAAAATGGTATGAAAAGTGACCGAATAAAATACGAGTCACATAAAAAACAATTGTGTGTGCCGGTTTTGGATTTCTTTTTGGATTTTGAGGATATATTTGAATGTGTTTTAAATAAGTTAATGGTACATTATTGAATTAAACTGTATATGTACCCTATGCTGTCTATGATTGCTTCAGACAACTAAGATTTAACATAAGTCTAGGACCATTGTTTTTCTATATCAATTAGTACCCAGGTCCATTGACTTTTGTGGGTTACCCCATTATATCTTAATGGCGCTTGGCTTGCAGCACCGTATGGTTTAGTTTAAATCAAATGAGACTACGAAGTTTAATTCCCCTCCCATGCCACTGCGAACTAATGTGCGGGGCATCCGAGAACTCCCAAAGTGCGCCTAGGAATCACAACTCTTCACTAGAGTACAACTGTAAAGTTTCAACTGACCTGCCCGCTGCTGGCTTCTCTGGGGGCATGGAGCAGAGACATCCTATGAAGACGTGCAGTGTCAGGAAGTGGTTCGGCAGCTCTGATGCTGTAGTTTTCTTTTTTTTAGTTGGACTGCTGGAGATTGCATGGAAGCATGTGCATGGCTGCGTAAATAAAACGTGTGGCTGGTTTAGTTTAAATAAAACGAGAGGACTAAGTTTAATCCCCCTCCCAAGCCGCTTAGCACTAATGTGCAGGGAGTCCGAGAACTCCCAAAGAGCGCCAAGGATCCAAACTCTTCACTCGAGTACAACAGTAAAGTTTCAACTGACCTGCTTGCTGTTGGCTCCTCTGGAGGCACGGTGCAGAGACATCCATGAAGACTTGCAGTGCCAGGAAGTGGATCGGTAGCTCTGATGCTGCTTTTTTGGATGTGGACTGCTCGAGATTGCACGAAAGCATGTGCATGGCTGCGAGTGAAGCAGCCGCCATGTCAATAAATAAGTATTTGGCCCAGTGTACATACAATCATTTGCAATGCAATAAGTCTCGCATTCAAGCGAGTTTAAGCTATTGGCATTGTAAATGCAGGCGTTTTATTTGTTTTGGTTTTTAAAACCTAAATAAAACGCATTGTCTCAGACCCACCTTCTGTGCTGTGTTGAGCAACAAGGGAGAGAACGAGAAAAACACACACACTGTTGTCCCGGCTGCGCACGTCGTCCTGTCTGCAGTAGGAAAAAAAGAAAATCGTGCTTACAGACTAATAAACGCGTACCGTGTAACAACAGAAGTAAAGGGGCCAGTAGTTATGGGAGGTTACAAATGCAGAAAAGGCAGTACTAAGGAGGGACTTAAACTGATTACTGATTCAGAAGCCTGCATTTACGATGGACAAAGACAGAAGCAAATGACAAATATGGGTGGAGAGTGGGCGGGGCTATATTCAGCAGTTTATTTGTAGGAACATGTGCTTGTCTCATGGCTCTTCCCATCATTATTTCATGTGGACTCAATCCGGTATTTCTATCCGGGATGCTTCTCAGTCCCATTAAAACAAGTGGCAAGGCATCCGGCCAATCTAGCGATGTTGATGCACACATTTTTCCCAGTCTGGATTTTATTGTGCCATTCACTTGTTCAACCACTCCAGAAGCCTCTGGACGATATGCACAGTGCAATTTTTGCTCAATTTGGAATGCTTCACAGATTATCTTAATCACCTCACTGTTAAAGTGCTTTCCTCTATCTGATTCCAAAGTTACTGGGAAACCAAATCTAGGAATGAGTTCACGTAGCAACAACTTTGCGACTGTAATACTGTCATTCCTCCTGGTAGGGTAAGCCTCCACCCACTTTGAAAACAGACCCACTATGACGAGTACATATTTCAGTCCCCTACATGGTGGTAGCTGAATGAAATCTAGCTGCAATCTCACAAATAGACCCTCTGCCTTTCCGATCTTCCCAAACCCAATTAGTGTTTTTCTTCCTGGATTATGCATTTGGCAAGTTAAACATCTCTGGCAAAGACTCTCTGCTACCGCCCTAAATCTTGGATTGTACCAATTTTGTCTGAAGAGCCTAATCATTGCATCTCTCCCTACATGGGTGTCTCCATGATACATTCTGGCCATTTGTGAAAGCAGACAGTCAGGCATGACTGGTCTGTCATCGACATAAACCCATACATCGTCGTCTGCTCTTTGGGAACATCCCGTTTTAATCCATGTATTCCTTTCACTCTCATCAGCATCATCTTGCAATCGTTTTACATCATTCCATGTTTCAGGAGGTGCATACAGCATAAGTTGGCAGCTGATTCCCATCCTTTCAACCCTTTTATTAACTGACAACCTGTTTTTGGCACAGTGTTGAGCCACCAAGTCTGCATATCTGTTACCGACTACCACCCAGTCATCTCCTGACTGGTGTGCGGCACATTTCACCACAGCCAATTCTTTTGGTGATTGTATTGCTTCCAATAGTTCTTTTACGAACTGTCCATTTGTAATGGGGGATCCTGAAGAAGACATGAAATCCCTCTGCATCCATAGTTGGCCAAAATCATGCACAACCCTGTAACCATATTGACTATCTGTAAATATAGTTACTTACTGGTTCCTCCCAATTTTGCAGGCTTTGATCAAGGAAATTAATTCAGCTACTTGTGCAGATTTTACTCCTGGTAAATGGGATGCTTCGACTATTCCAGTCAATTCACATACTGCATATGCTGCAGTTAGTTTACCATCTTCATGTCTTTGGCATGAACCGTCAACAAACAGCTCCCAGTCATCTCCTGACTGGTGTGCGGCACATTTCACCACAGCCAATTCTTTTGGTGATTGTATTGCTTCCAATAGTTCTTTTACGAACTGTCCATTTGTAATGGGGGATCCTGAAGAAGACATGAAATCCCTCTGCATCCATAGTTGGCCAAAATCATGCACAACCCTGTAACCATATTGACTATCTGTAAATATAGTTACTTACTGGTTCCTCCCAATTTTGCAGGCTTTGATCAAGGAAATTAATTCAGCTACTTGTGCAGATTTTACTCCTGGTAAATGGGATGCTTCGACTATTCCAGTCAATTCACATACTGCATATGCTGCAGTTAGTTTACCATCTTCATGTCTTTGGCATGAACCGTCAACAAACAGCTCCCTGTCTGGCTTCCTGAGGGGCAATTCCTGAATATCAGGACGTGGTTTCGTACATAGTTCTGTGACTTGTAAACAATCATGTTCTTCTTCATCATCTTTAACTTCCTCATGATATGGGTCTGGTAGTAAGGTAGCAGGATTTACTATTGTGCACCTTACAATAGTCACATTTTCAGCACCTAGTATTATTCTTTCATATTTAGTCAGCCGACTAGGAGTAAGATGCTGAGTTCGGGTTCTTGTCAACAGAATCACAACCGAATGTGGAACAAACACTTTTACATGATGTCCCATTTCAATTGACTCACTTTGTTCAATGCTCAAACATGTAGCCGCTACTGCTTTTAAGCAGCCTGGCAATGCGGCTGCCACTGGGTCCAGTGTAGCAGAAAAATATGCTATAGGACGTCTGTCCAAACCATGTCTCTGGGTTAGGACTGAAAGTGCACAATTTTCTCTTTCATGGCAGAATAATGCGAATTTTCTTTTATAATCAGGCATGCCTAGGGCAGGTGCTGCACACAAAGCGTTTCTCAATTTTACAAAAGCTCCTACGCTCTCATCATCCCACTCAACTGGGTCCTTTGCCTTCTTTTTCGTCATTTGAATTAATGGCTTTGCTAACAGAGAAAATCCCAGTATCCATTGTCGACAATAACCTACTATTCCCAGGAACATTCTCACTTCGCGTTGGGAGACAGGCATTTGCATTTTCTTTATTAATTTTACTCTTTCTGCTGTTCTTCTTCTTCCCCTCTCAATCTGGTGTCCCAGATACTTAACTGCTGTTGTACAGAACTGCAACTTTTCAGGTGAAACTTTATGCCCTTCTTCAGCTAAATGATTTAATAATGCAATAGAGTCAACACAGTCCTCTCTGGTGTTAGATGCCACCAGTAAGTCGTCTATATACTGCACTAAGACTGAGCTTCCTGGCATCACTAGTTTTTCTAGGCATTTTTTCAATATCTGATTGAAGATGGAAGGACTCTCCGTGTACCCTTGAGGAACACGATTCCATACATAAACTTTGTTCTCAAATTTAAATGAAAATAGATATTGGCTATCTGGATGCAATGGTATTGAAAAGAATGCTTGGCATAAATCGATCACAGTAAACCATCCTGCACTCCAAGGAATCTGGTATAGAATTTCTGCAGGATTTGGTACTATAGGACCACATGGTTCCACAATCTTGTTTATTTTGCGTAGGTCTTGAACAATCCTATATTTTCCACTAGGTTTCTTCAGACCCATGATTGGTGAGTTACAAGGGCTACTCATTACTTCTTTTAGTATTCCTTGTTTTACCATTCTGTTAATTTCTTCAATGACTCCTGCTTTTACCTCTGCACTCATTTTTTTACTGTCTAGTGTTTGGGAAAATCGCACCTTCCTTTACCGTAATTTTAACTGGGTCTATTTTGGCCATAAGTCCTACTTCCTTTCCCGTGAAATCCCATACCACGGAATTTACCGTAGTTTTTAATTCTTCTGGCAACTCATCTTTTGTTATCAAAGAAAACATCTCATCTACTTCTGTACCTTGCTTTGCAATCATAAATTTATATACATGGTCTTCATCAGGGGTCTGCACTGCCACACCATCCGGTGTGCAGAAAATTGTGCAGTTCATTTTACATAACAAATCTCGGCCCAATACATTTACTGGACTGGAATCGCACACTACAAATTGAATTTCTCTAAAGTTTCCAATTTTTACTTCCATTGGTTCAGTAAGAGGTGTTCTAATCTTTCGATTAGCTACACCCACAACTTGGATAGCTTCTCCAGAGAGAGGAAGGTCTGGGATGTCTGCTGTTCTTACAGTAGACCTGGTAGCACCAGTATCCAAAAGGAAGGTAATGTCATTACCTTTCACATTCCCTTCAACATATGGACCTGACTGATCTACCGATAAGGATGCGCCAAGTACGCACTCCTTCTCCCCCTCTCCTAGGCACCGTCATGGACTATAGAAACAGAAGTCTTCCTGTAAAAGAAATTGTGAGGTTACATAATCATTCTTACCACTTCCTCCTGTTGTATTCCTCTTAGGGTGTCCATAAACGGGCTTTCCAGTATCATGTCCTTATATAGGCACAATTCGCCCTGCCCTTATATAGGCATAATATCCCACCCTTATTTAGGCATTAAACCGTGCATTCCAAATACAGGCATGGTCTCCGACATCCGTCCACCCTAACGTCACAACGAGTACATGAAGAACAGACCCTTAGGCTGCGGGAGTTTCCCTAGTCCAGGACTATTGATTTCTTCAAGGACTCATATTATGCATGAACCATTATTCCTTAGGGGTTCATTCATGACGTCTTTCGCTGTCCGACTCACGTCAATACTAACATTCCTAGGTACTCTCGGGTATAAATATACCTTCCCTAGCCCCTGTAAATCAGAGGAGACCTCGACTTCAGAGGAGCCCGTTTCCCGGCCTGACGCACTGAGAAGACGCTGTCATCCCTGCACGCAGAGAGTCCAGCTTCCAGTGATCTGACTTCCCTTGCGGGGTGTTGGAGTTCGAGTCTGGCAAAGAGATTCCTACCTCTCTCATTCTTCAGGTATGGAGCTGATAAGAACCTAGAGGGACTCTTGGCATACTAGGCATACTAGGTTTAACATACTCTTAGTATACCATAGTAAGGAATACTTCACCTACTTCCTACCTCTCCCAACACTTAGGTTAGGTACATTGGGGTAGAACTAGATTAGAAACGCATCGTATGAGTACTCGCATTTTTAGTCTGTTATTTATGTAAAGGCATATGTACTAAAAGATGATGCTCTCGCAGTATTATTTATTTCTACTGCTCACACTGTACATTATTTATCTCGCATACTGTCTTGTGATCGTAACAGCACATTTTACTTACACCAGAAACAAGACTGTTCAATAAATCTTTTATTGAAACGCCCGTCTGTTCTTTCTGTGTAACTTGGAGAAAACTAAGCATGCACGATTGAGCTGAGTGAAATAGTTATCTATTGTTTCCACGACTCTGGGACACGTTCTGATTCTAAAGGGAAACAAAGTGGTCATGTTTTGCGGCTGCCAGAAACTACTCCCTTGTTGTCAAGGAGTTTCTAGTGGCCTCTGAGCTAGCTGGCACAAGTAATTAAGTTTAATATACTCGATAGGGACATACTGACCTTAGTCCTATGTCAAACCTATAGGATATATTATTCCAATGCGCAGAGCCTATTAGGGAAATAGGAGCTACACTACACTCCTTGATATCCGACGTCTGTACCGTGCTTTGCTCTGCTTACATTACCCTGTATAGGTGCAGGTGGCAACTGACTCTGAGGATTTACACCCTGCTGTGAGTCATTCTGCGTCTGTGGATTTAAATTTTGATTTGGGCCATTATTATTCCGCATCTTTTTACATTCATCCTTCCAATGCCCCAATTTTCCGCACCCGTGACAAGGAAACTTCTTTTTAGCCTCTTCTCTGCTCATTCGTCCTCTCACTTTTCCTCCAACCCAGTGTCACCATTCGTTCCAGAATCTTTTCCCTGATTATCACTTGGATTATCCAAATTAATTCCCTGTCGCTCAGCCATTTTTACCGGAGCCCACATCACTTTCTCTTCCAGTTTCTTATGTCTATCCTCAATGTCCTCTCCACAATATTTTGCATATTTCAGAATCTCGTCAATCGGTTTCCCTTGCCAGCACAACATGTGCTGCTTAATCATCTGACAAATCTCTGGCTTCAGACCGTAAACAAATCGATAGACAAACTTTTATCTCCAATATCCTCAAATCCACTATACTGCTTGAATACCTGCAATAACTACTCATAGTAGGCGTGTACCGATTCACTGGCTTCTTGGGTAGTTCTATCTATTTTCACCCAGTCTGTTTCTTTTGGTGGTATTTTTCCTTTCAGATAAGTTATTACCTGCTGATACTTTTTCATTACATCATTTGACGGGGCACCTGTCTTTGGATCTCTAGGATACTCTTCACTGGGCCAATCAACTGTGATTTTACAATCTGTCCACAAATCGGCAGGTACCACTATGTCAAACCATCCAAATCCTTCAACAATACCTTTGACACCTTCACAAACCTCTCAACCTGCTTGGCTTTTCTCTCAATTTTGGAAAATCATTTGTAAATGATAAAATATCGTGTCGGCTCCATGGGACATGCACATATCCCCCTCCTGGAACTTCTCGCATTGGGTACATTTGATCTCCTTTCCCTGTTTCCTTCATTAAATATTCAGAAGTTGTTCTACTGTATCGTGCCTCTTCCTTTTTCTTTGTCCATCTCACCTTCCATTTATCTAGTTCTCCCCATTTCTGCAAGACTGTCATTAATTCTTTTACTTGTAATTTTCTTCCAGAGGCATTCATGTTTTCCAAATCCTTGTCTGAAAAATCTGCTCTGTAGGGTTTTTGTAACACTTTTGACTTCCCTATTTCAATTCCCATCTGCAGAGCTAAATCTGATAATTTCTCATGGAATATTTTTACATTTCTTGTGATGCTTCTGCATACAAATAATAGCTCCTCTTCATCGTAAGTATTTAAGCGATCTACCCCTACATTTCCTGCTATCATTTCTTCTAACTCAAATTTTAATTTATAAATGTCCATGATCTTTGGGGGTGAACTCTGTTTGTCTGATCCTTGTGCCCATCTTTCTAAGTCTTCTGGTGTAACTACTGTGGCACTTTTCGTTCCCGATGAGGTTATTATGTTTACCTCTTTGGAGCAACCAGGTGTTACTCTTCTGGGGGTACTGTTTGCAGATTCTCGAATGGGCAAGTCCATTAATTAAATCAGACTCACAATCACTAAAGTGATCCTCAACCATTACTACCGCTTCAGGTTTAGGAACATTCACAGGTGTAGGCATAACTAGAGGTTTGGGATAATTTACTTTGTCACCATACAAGGGAACCACTGGACCAATTGTTACAGGTATGGTCAATGAATCGGGATGAATACTCAAATGTGTTACTTTCTGAATTAATTCTGCTCTGTTTTTATCTATTGCATCCATTTCTTTATCGTGAAGTACTCTACTAACTGGGGAATCATGCAATACTTGTGGTACCAAGGGTGTCCTCAACAAGGGTGCACTTGGGGTGCATCCACTTGTCCCTTCCTGATATGGTGGCGGATTCTTTAATATATCCTCCATAAATTCATCTTCGGAATCTCCCAATCTAGTCAAGTGTTTTGTCTTTTCTGTGCATTTACTCCCTAATGATTCTTCTGCCATTAATATCGGATACAGACCTTCTGTAAGCATTGCTCTTCTCCACTGTTTCATCTGACCGTCCCTTGACTCATTTTGGTATCTAGGGAAAAATCCCCGATAACCCCTATTACTTCTGGAACGATCACGTTCGAATGCCTCGGTTTCCCATTCCTCTAAGGCTTCGTATTGAGTTAATCTTGGTCTGGGTTCTAAGTCATTCATCCTCAATCTTAAATTTTGAAGAATTCTCCCATTGAAAGTACCATTTTCGGGGAATGCTAATATTCCATCATTTTTGGTATATTCCATCCAATTTTCTATCCATACGCAAGTATGATAACCCCTCTCCATCATCGTGAATGAAGCGGGCGTCTTAGCTGGTGGAATGATAATTCCTTCTAGTTTTGATTGGTTTATCCTTTTTAAAATAATTCTTAATATTTTGTAGAAATGACATTTTTCTCTTTTCTCCGTACATTTTTGGCAAATCTCGGTGTATAAAATTATATTCTGCAAACCCTAGGAATCTCCTGTCTGGATGAATTCCTATTAAAGTTGGATCACGTTTTAACATACAATCTCCACTGTCCACTAGGATTTCGACTTCTATGGTAAACTATCAGATTTCAGCTAACCTTTGTCTCTGAACCAATCCTAGCGCGGCCTTTTGGTGACGTTTATCTGCCAACCCCTCCTTTACAATCTGCGCTTCTGTCCCTCGCTGTTTCGACCAATCCCAGCGCGGTACCTGTGACGTCAGTACTACTCCTGACTACTGACCCCTCCTTTACAAGAGTCTTTCTACGCCCGCGGTTTCAACCAATCCCAGCGCGGCGTTTTGTGACGTCCGCTTCCTCTCCGGTAGCTGACCCTCCCTTTACAAAATCGTACGTAAAACTTTATTTTCTCTACGCTTCTTATTATTCAGTAACAACATAAAACATTCGCTATCGTGCCAGTTTCTCTAAAATTGGAAAGGATAGTTTCTCTCACACTTAGTAAAACCTTTCCGTTTACTATACATACACCATGAGTAAAACCCTTCCGTTTACTCCTCACGTAAGCTTCAAAAATACCTGCTACTTCTTCAATGTTACCCTTTCTAGGTGATATAACATCAAATTTTCACCAGCATATTCCTTTGCTGTCACTCACACGCATAGAGTCCCTAACCAGTACTGATAGCCCTACTTAACTTTTCAGTACTATTTCTGCCTGACCGATAACCTCACTGCAGTATGGCTTCCACTTAACATCCGCTATTCTTTCCCCCGGGAATTCTGGACAACATAAAACAAACTTTAAAAACACACGGATGTTAGTTCATAAAAATAAAATTCTCATTACCCAATTAACAAAGTGCAACCATCCTCTGATAACCAGAAAACTGATCCAGCGCGTTACTAGCAACAAGCATTCATACACAAAATACTCACTTGGGCCCATATATTCATACTACGCTAGCAATTTCCGCTGGTGGGTCAGTTGGTACTCTTTATCAAAATCTCTGCTACCAATTACTTTTCTGATTGAAGAGTAATGACTTACCAATGGACCCTTTGCTAATTGGGAAGTTTAAAATGAGTGACATTCCATATAATTCATAATTCCTGAAATAATCACTGAGTCAGGAAGTTTTAAAATGTTTATCTAAAGATTTAGCAGAGTAAAATAGAGAACCACATGATACTTAAATCGTATATCAAGGATGAAGCATAATAATCAATTATCGATCAATGACGGTTCCTCAGAGAGGAGAAGATGGAGACAGCAGCACAACTAAGGTTAGCATTTATATTTACCTAAAAGTGCGAGAACCAAACCCCTTGGCCAAGGAGTTGGACAAGTGGGACCCTGGAAGGATGAAGAGCAAAGACCTCCTCCCGGATCAGGACAGGACCGGTGACCTCTATCAACGACGCCTCCGTCGTTCCCCTCTCTGGTACTTCGCTTCTCCTCGAATTCTCCTGTGTCTTCCCTCCAAGGTACTCCGCCGCCCCCACCTCAGGACCTCTCTGGACAGCGGTTCAGTCTGCAATCGATCAGCTCGTCGAGCACCCAAAACCTGTTCTTCTTTATTTTGCTAATTCTATATCTATTATACCATTCTACGCCCATGTACCTCCCCTAAATGTTGCAGAATTATGGGCCCACTACTTCTGATTGGACGGGGACAGGGGGTTGATCCTCACACCATATTGATTTAATTCATTTTTCTTAAAGCCCATTGTTTTAAAATACCGCCCATCACAATTAATAAATTTGCTTTATTTCCCACCCGTCTCACGACAAATTTTATACATTGTTCATATAAATTGTTGCTATTCAGTAGAGACATCGTGGGTACAGTAATATTGGCCATCAGGTCACGGCCTTGGACAACGTCCAGGTTGCCTTCATCCTTTTTAGGTCTCGCCCTGAAGCCAGCGCTTGCGCTGGTCTGGGTGAGACATTTTGTAAGTGGGCATTTAGAAATGCGACCACTTTTTTTTGGGCTTGCCTGGAGCGTGCTAGTACGCGCACAATGACGAGCGCGCTCTACCTCTCTCCACCTCTCTCGCTCCACCTCTCTCGCTCTACCTCTCTCGCTCTACCTCTCTCTCTCTACCTCTCGCTCTACCTCTCTCTCTACCTCTCTCTCTACCTCTCTCTCTACCTCCCTCTCTACCTCCCTCTCTCTACCTCTCTCTCTCTACCTCTCTCTCTCTACACCTCTCTCTCTACACCTCTCTCTCTACACCTCTCTCTCTACACCTCTCTCTCTACACCTCGCTCTCTACACCTCGCTCTCTACACCTCGCTCTCTACACCTCGCTCTCTACACCTCGCTCTCTACACCTCGCTCTCTACACCTCGCTCTCTACACCTCGCTCTCTACACCTCGCTCTCTACACCTCGCTCTCTACACCTCGCTCTCTACACCTCGCTCTCTACACCTCGCTCTCTACACCTCGCTCTCTACACCTCGCTCTCTACACCTCGCTCTCTACACCTCGCTCTCTACACCTCGCTCTCTCTCCCTCGCTCTCTCTCCCTCGCTCTCTCTCCCTCGCTCTCTCTCCCTCGCTACCCCTCTCTACCCCTCTCTACCCCTCTCTACCCCTCTCTACCCCTCTCTACCCCTCTCTACCCCTCTCTACCCCTCTCTACCCCCTCTCTACCCCCTCTCTACCCCCTCTCTACCCCCTCTCTACCCCCTCTCTACCTCCCTCTCTACCTCCCTCTCTACCTCCCTCTCTACCTCTACCTCCCTCTCCATCTCTACCTCCCTCTCCATCTCTACCTCCCTCTACCTCTCTCTCTCTCTACCTCTCGCTCTCTCTCTCTACCTCGCTCTCTCTCTCTACCTCGCTCTCTCTCTCTACCTCGCTCTCTCTCTCTACCTCGCTCTCTCTCTCTACCTCGCTCGCTCTCTCTACCTCGCTCGCTCTCTCTACCTCGCTCGCTCTCTCTACCTCGCTCGCTCTCTCTACCTCGCTCGCTCTCTCTACCTCGCTCGCTCTCTCTACCTCGCTCGCTCTCTCTACCTCGCTCGCTCTCTCTACCTCGCTCTCTCTCTCTACCTCGCTCGCTCTCTCTACCTCGCTCTCTCTCTACCTCGCTCTCTCTCTACCTCGCTCGCTCTCTCTACCTCGCTCGCTCTCTCTACCTCGCTCGCTCTCTCTACCTCGCTCGCTCTCTCTACCTCGCTCTCTCTCTCTCCCTCGCTCTCTCTCTACCGCTCTCTCTCTACCGCTCTCTCTCTACCGCTCTCTCTCTACCGCGCTCTCTCTCTACCGCGCTCTCTCTCTACCGCGCTCTCTCTCTACCGCGCTCTCTCTCTACCGCGCTCTCTCTCTACCGCGCTCTCTCTCTACCGCGCTCTCTCTCTACCGCGCTCTCTCTCTACCGCGCTCTCTCTCTACCGCGCTCTCTCTCTACCGCGCGCTCTCTCTACCGCGCTCTCTCTACCGCGCTCTCTCTACCGCGCTCTCTCTACCGCGCTCTC
>CAWUFW010001048.1:3077500-3236415 GCA_963921515.1 Calotriton arnoldi
ATAAATATATTATACATAGATTTTTTTAAACACCAGATCTAAAGAACTATTCTATTGTGGCAGCAGAGATTCCTTGCAGACCTGAACAACTTGCAGTGTATGAGAAAACAATTCAAGCAGCCTACCTTGTTAAAGTCTTAACTGCAATAACATTACTTCTTTGAGTAATGTAGTTAATGACTGCATGAACCTTTGTTATTATTAATATTTTATTATACAGCAATGTATGTCGTGCACACCGGACCAAAAGTGGTATGGGGGCACTTGACATGGAACACAAACATCAAAAGAAAGGGATACATCAAGATAGGGAAATAGAGGGAAAAGGTTCATAGGTTAAAACAATGGAAGGAGACACTGAAAGTTTACTTCATGTATAAGCAAAAACAAGTAGTATAGAGACGCTTATGCAGGGATGTGGAATTTTATAATATATATCGACTTGTCCAAGGTACTGAGAGCTTCAGAAAACTACTTGTCCTGTAAATAAATCTAGTTGTCCCTTTTGATGGCATGTAAAGAGGTGAGAAATTATAGTATAGTTCTTGTTATATCGGAGCTCTGATAATTGCCTCTTTGGTTATGTAACGCTATATATTATATCATTGTTTGGATTCTAGCAAGGATCTGATGTTGCCACCTTTTTGCAAAACTGGATGTAGGCAGGAAATGACAGTACAAGGGTTGGGATGCCCTGTCAGTCTTTGCACAGCCAAAAACTAACCTGTTTAAGAATATTCATCAACTCCGCTCCAGTATTTCAATCAAACAATCAGAATTTATAAAGCGTGACTAATCACCCGAAAGGATATCTAGGCACTTACAGGCCCCGGGGCTTATTTGAACAGCCAGGTCTTGAGGGTCATTCAGAATTCCGAAAGTGAGATGATTGTCTGGAGTTGCGTCGGGAGGCAGTTCCAGGTCTTTGCTGCAATGTGGCAGAAGGAGCGTCCTCCACTTCGGCTCCAGTATTTTGCGGCACTGGAAAAATACACCTGACAAGTCAGGAGTAACATTGTTTTCATGTTGTGGGAAAACAGAGGTGGTAGGAAAAGTGAATTTGCAATCGCACAGTGATTGTACACTTGTATATATGCTTATGTGGAAATGGAAATTACTAAAGCTTTTCTAGGAGAACTTTTTCCTCGCCTGCTACGGCAAACTGTTGTAAATATGCCCCAAAACAAAGAAACACCTGCAGGTGCATTTTTGTGATTTTTTTAAAAAAAATTTTATTTTAAGAATTGCCTCCCTCATTTACTTTCATGCTACTCATGATGATTTTGCCCTAGTTCTTCTGCATTACTATTTAAAAATAATTGTGCGTCAAACATGTTTTACCAAATCATGCCTCCAAAAATGACATTCAAAGTTGTACAATATTTTAGCAAAACGTCTGTTTTTTCAAGTTGCAATTTTCTGTGTGGATTTTATTTTGAAAGCAATCAGCAATCTTGCTTTCATGCTTATGCCTCTAGTTGGGTGTAAATCAGGAGCATTGTAAATAGCCTTCAATTGTTAAAATTTGTGAAAGTGTGCGTTTTTATACTGCAACCACTGTCAGTAATGCAAGCTGACCTCACAGCAGGTACCTCCTTAGCCTCTCTTGTGGCTTACCTGTGACTGGAACCTCTGTCCAGGCAAGGACATTTCGGACCCTGCTGCAGTGCGTCTAAGACACCCATCTCCCTACTTCTGCTCTGTAGCTCTCTCGCTCCTGCTCCGTCAGATCTGTTGCTGCCTTTAACACTGTTTGGTGTTACTGCCATCTTGTTCTCTGTTACATCTTTCTGTTTTGATTGTCTTTGCTTTGTTTTATCTGTGCCACACTCCCTCATTTCTGCTGGTTTTCTCACTTTGCTTATTGCTTTTTGTTTCCTCTCCTCACCAACTTTCACTCATTTTTGGCCATTTCTTCCTTTTCTACTCATTTCCTCTCTCTACCACTTTCACTCTTTTTGCTTACTCTCTGTGCTACTGTTTCTCTTTTCAGCCTCGTTTTTTATTTTTTGATCATTTTCTCACTGTTTCTTGGTTTCGTTGCCTTCGTGGGGTCTTCTCCCTTTCTATTTCCACCTCCTGCCAACCCGTGTGCTTCTTGCCTGTTTTCCCGCCTCCTGTGCACCCTTCCAGAACCGCTACCACCCTCTGTTCTTCTTAACTACAGCCACCCCTCCCAGCTGCAGATCATCAGGAAGTACAGATAGCACAAGTCCGGAGGGTGAATCGCCATTGTGTTCAAGGACACCATCAGCTGCACCACCTACATGGACATTTACCCCCGCAACAATGGAACACCTGTCCATTAAACTTCACATCACAGCAAACTTCACCTTAATCAGCATCCTAATCTACAGATCGCTAGGACTACGCACCATCTTCTTCGCACTCCTCATCCTCGACTCCAGTGCCTTCATCCTCCGGGGAGACCTAAACTTGGTCCTGGAAGACTGTGCCCACCCAAACTCAACTGCACTTCTCGAAGACCTTGTGAACCTTAGCATCAATCAATGCATAAAAAGTCCCACACAGTGTATCTAAACTTCACCACCTTTGACAGCATCACAATCGATAAGCCCATGCTGATCACCTAGACATTCCACCACCTCCAGGCTAGCCTTTTGGGACTGGAACAACATCTCAGAGGATGACTGACCTTTCTCCCTCACAAAACCCTGGCCGGAACACAGCAGCAACCTACCAGAATCGTTCAGTAACTTCAACAACTGAATCACCGCCTGCGCAGACATCCTGGCACCACTCAGGCACACCAACGATATAAGAGCCAGGCCTCAAACCACCTGGTACATGGAGGAACTCACAATGAAGAAGCGCTACTGCAAACAACTGGAGCGAAAATGGAGAATAAGCCAGGACAACGCGGCAGTGGCAACTTTAAATGTGCCCTACGACACTGCCACCAGCAGATGTGGACCACCTATCACACCAGGGTCACAGACCATATCAACGCCTGCTCCAGCAGCAGCAAAGAGATCTTCACCATTGTGAATGGTTTCATCCCACCAGCCGCCACATCCAACAGCACCCCCCCCCCCTTTTCAGGACCTCTGCAACAAGCTCTTGCTGTACTCCTGCTACAAAATTGCCTCCAACTTCAACTCCCCATCACGCCCAAAGACACAACTCTCACATGGTCAGCCATCACAGTTGAAACCGCAGCCACCATGCAGACCATCTACTCTGGGGCCCCAGTAGATCTGTACCCCTACCAATCCATCGCCAAAGGATTTAGATTTATGGAAAAATTGTGCAGTTATTAAAAATCTTTACAATAATGAATCTGAGAAACCTTCTGCATTAAGAGTACAAATTCAAATAAAAATTACTCATCCATTCAAAGCATTACAGTAGCCAACTGCAAATCATGCTCCATCCGTCTCCAAAGTACTTCAACCATCAGCCCAGTGCTCATGCCAATACTAAATGCATTCATCTTGTCTGCCACCTTCACAGACTCCCCAAAGCATGCCACAGTCCACCCCCTGCTCAAGAAGCCCTCCGCAGACCACTGTACGCTCACCAAAAACAGACATATCTCCTTGTTGCCTTACCGGGCTAGCGTACTAAAGGCCCCCACAGCCACACATGCCAAGATCCTCGGGGTCATCATAGACGACAGACTCAATGTGATCACCCAAGTCGACGCCATCACTGCCTCCTGCTTCTTCACTCTGAAGACATTGAGGAAAATCTTCAAATGGCTCCAGACCAACTCCCCCAAAACCTTCACACACACCCTCGTCACCAGCAAATTGGACTCTGTGAACATTCTCTACGTCGGGGTCATCAAACAACTTACCCGATGACTGCAAACCATCCAGAACTTGGCAGCCAGAATCACACTCACACCGTACCTTGGGGAGCTCCACTGACTACCAATACACAAACACAGTTCAAACTCCTAACACACACCTTCAAAGCGCTTCACCACACTGGCAAAGCCTACCTCAACAGTGGCATGTGCTTTCACAAACCATCCAGACACGAGCTCAGCTGGACTCTTACTTGCACACATCCCACGCATAAGCAAAACCAGAACTGGTCGCAAAGCCTTCTCCTGTATCGCTCCTAAAGTCTGAAATGGCCTGCTGATACATATCAGAGCCTTCTCTTCAATTCCTGAATTCAGAAAGAAGCTGAAGACCTGGCTTTCGAATAAGTCCCCCATGCCTGCCCTAGGCAAGGCTAGACGCACACCAACTCAGCTCCAGGATACCCTCCCGGCTGATCGTGGTCTTTACAAATATACATAACCTAACAGCATTTCTTTAAAGTCCTCAACCTAATAATAAATGCTTTACGTTATTGAATCATATGTATGCTACAAACCTATCCTTAGTGATGAGCCATTCTCTTTCTCTGAGCCATACTGTGATGCTGTAAACTGGCAGCAGAAGGGTTTGTGTTGCAAGCACTTAGGCTACTTGTCCAATGAAAAAAATAAACATGAAAACTTGTCCTTGACCCCAAACACTATGTCCTGAACTTCCGGCAAAAAGAATTCCACACCACTGCTCATCTGTCGTTCTATAACACATGCACCCTTTAACTTTTATTACGGTTGACAGGCGCTAATATTTCTGTCTGCAGCTCTTAAATATTTGAATCGTGATATCTTTTTTAGGCACCTTAATTTAAGTACATGATGGTTAATTTCGCTTACTGGTGAGTGGGGGAACACGTTGTTACAAAACACCATTTTAATCAATTAGTAACGTTTTCAAAGCAGAGTCTGTCGAAGTTGATAAATCTACAGGTATACTGTTCTCGATGCTGATGTAGACTACTGGCTCCAGATGCGATATATTCCGTTATAAAAGTGTTCTTTAGACCAACGTTTTTGTGTGTGATTTTCGTAATGAAGATACCTATTTATTTTCGGAATAAATTTGTAAAATGTAAATGTTTAATGAATGAGATGGAGCAGTTCTGTACCATCTGCTGATACTCTAGTTTCTGTACTGCTCCCCTAAACCATTTTTTTCCCCACGCGTTCCTTATAAAATCCAATACATTCTTCACATGTTAGCTCTTTTATAAGATCCCTAAGTTTTGCCTGTATACACGTCTTTTTGCATAACTGAAAACTAATGTCCCCCTTGTCGGGTCAGTGAAGACTCTGGAATTGGAGCATTAACCTGGTGAATCTCCCAGACTTTTGTGATTTGATATGAAGTGTTCGTTTAGAGGCACTGAGCAGTAGCTTTGTTACCTTCCCAAAGTCGGATTATGTGCGATAAAGGTGAGAAGTGCATTATATGTTCAAGTTCAGACGTGGATCTACAGTATCCTCTACAGACTGGGGTTCACCCTTTACAGTGCTGAGTCAAGTGCTCTTTAAACTGTGGACCAAGTTGGAAAGGAGTACTTCTCTTTTTGGTTGTCGTAAAAGTTGTTTAAACATAAGGGCATTTATATTTGTTGCGAGTATACGGAGTTCTTTTAAAATAAATTAATTATGGTCTTGTCTTCACAAAAATAACACATGACTCACTGCACTGTAGTTCAAATCTTCTTTATTCAGATTACCTTCCGTAGGAAAATTGAAAATGTTTTTAAAAACGGTGACACCAGTGTAAATCCCTTCACAAAAAATCTTTGGCAACTGGCTTTGTAGAAGCAGTTAAGTTTGTGTTGCTTTGTGCAATCCTCCTCACTCAATTGTTTGACATTGGAAACAAACTAGAGTCTCATCAGCTGCTCATCCCCATTTTAAGTTAGTTGTTAGGGGATGGAGTAGGAATCAATCCAGAGAAAAACAGTGTTTGCCTTTGGGGTTTGATGAAAGAATGACGGAGATAAAATAGCATTATGTGCAAAAAATACATTTTTTAATTATTCTTTTTCTTTCTTGTATATGTCGAACATTTCTTGTTTATCGATCTTTCAAAGACACTTGTTCAGTGTCCAGAGGCTCTAAAGTACATTTCCCAGGTGGCAGTTTTGATTCCCGCCAGAGAGATCAGTCTTAAATGTTAAGGTATCCCTAATGAAGTGAAAGTATGTTTAACCCTGTTCCCCCTTTCGCATTTACATCACAGAAACCTGTTGGACCATGATGAATGAAGACTCCCATCATCAAGAAGGAGGTTACTAGAATTGGAGGATTTTGGATACGTACATGTGACTAGCAAACTAGGAGCTAGGTTTTCATGTAGGTAATTATCTTAAATAATGGAAGGGTGAAGCCAAAACATGAGTCTGGTCATGGCAGTAGGAATAAGTGCTGCTGGCTGATGGAGCTCCCCAGTTGGTAGTCAGTAATCTACAGTACACCAAGATGGAGTATCTCTACCATGATAGGAAGTTGGGGAGTGGTGGGTCAAGGGCAGAGGTTCAGCCTTTGCCGAGAGAGTGAGGTGCCCTAGCTTGTGCTCAGACTTTTGTGGTTCATCGGGCAGTCCATGGGCCAGATGTACAACCCTTTTTTGCGGCCGCAAAAAAGGGTAATAGCATGTACTAATGCTATTTTGCGAGTCCCCGACTCGCAAAATAGCATTTGCGTCCCTTCCTAATAGCGAGCCAACATGCTATGTACTAGTGTTTTGCGACCGCATTTGCGGCCGCAAAACACTTGCAGTTTACCACCTACTTCAAGTAGGTGGTAAACCACTTTGCAAAGGGGAAGGGGTCCCCAGGGGACCCCTTCCCCTTTGTGAGTATGTTGGAAAATATTTTTTAAGAGCAGGCAGTGGTCCCAGAGACCACTGCCTGCACTTAAAAAAATGAAACTGAAAAGTTTAATTTTTCTTTTTTAAATGCATCCCGTTTTCCTTTAAGGAAAACGGGCTGCATTTAAAAAAAAAAAAAGCAGCTTTATTAAAAAGCAGTCCCCGACATGGTGGTATGCTGAGCCCAGCAGGCCCCCATCCCTGGGAGGGCTGTCATTCCCAATGGGCTCGCAAATTGCGAGAGGCTCATTAATATTAAAGAGCCTCGCAATTTGCGACCCCATTAGGAATCGCAAACAGTGTGAAATACACTGTTGGACATCGGAAATTGCGCCTCGCAAATTGCGACTCGCAAAAAAGTCGCAATTTGCGATGCACAATTTTCTTGGTCGTACATCTGGCCCCTAATGTCTTACACTGAAAGGAAGGACAGATCAGATTATAAGCGTATTTTTTTCTTTTTTGGTCTTTTCTTTCTCCTCTGTTTCTCAGAAGGTGTGGTCCTCAGGCGGTTTGGAATAGGAAGGCAGCATTCAGGCATTGGTGCTAAATCTGTGGGCAGAAGTCACAAGGGAACGGTATTTGCACATTTTACCTACATATGGTTAGTGTACAAAGTCATTCTGTCTGTGATTTCATCATAACCCTTTTTAGGTCTCGCCTACAGCGTGCATGTGCTGTCTGCCAGGCGGTTACTTCAAAGGGCTAAGAGCCCACTCGTTCACATTGGTTTGGGTCAACTTCACTCTCATTTCCTTTCATAGGTCAGCAGATCCTGGGTTTACTTCCTCTTTTGTGTTTCTCTCCCCCGATGTGGAGCATGGGCATAGTACTGATAGATTTCTTGCTAGGTGTCTGTGAGACCTGTAAGCCTTAAGGTGGTCTTTCCTCAAACTTTTTGCCTTACTCCTCCATCTTTGCTGATCTCGTTTTTGTAGGCTTTAGGACTCTGCACACTTTACCACTGCTAACTAGTGCTGGAGTGCTTGTGCTCTCTCCTTTAAACATGGTAAAATTGGGTTATACCCAATTGGCACATATAGTTTACTTGTCGTACCGCTTTAGTAGGGACTTACATGTAACCAGGGCCTGTAAATTAAATGCTACTGTTGGGCCTGCAGCACTGATTGTGCTACTCAGTTAAGTAGTCTTTCAAACATGTCTTAGGCCTGCCACTGCAGCCTGTGTGAACAGTTTTTTTTTTTTTATAACACATTTTTATTAGATTTCCATGGTACATTCTGGGCCGCAGCCCGGCATATACATAGTAAAGACAAATATCATTTGGGTGTACCAAGCATGTATACCGTATTAATTGCAAAACATATATACATATCAACAAAAACAATTTGGCGCAGACAGATCCAATACCCGTGCATCTAGAGAGGTTCAGCTGGGTACGTGTATAGGCAGTGATGAGGCACAATGTATATAGTGTTGTCAGGGAGCGCGGACAGGATCTCCCATCAGGGGGTCTGGGAGGGGAGGGGGTAAGTCTATTCCCCGGTATGTTCTGTGTGAACAGTTTTAACTGCCATTTCGACCTGGCAATAAAAACCTTTTGCTAGGCCTAAGCCTTCCTTTTTAATACCTATGTCGCTCCTAGGATAGGATCTAAACAGTCCAAAAGGGCAGGGTGCAGTATATTTAAAAAGTTGTCCATGTACTTGAAAATTTTACATGTCCTGGTAGTGAAAAACTCTTAAATGCATTTTTCACTACTGCAAGGCCTATGTCTCCCATAGGATAACATTGGGTTGCTTTATTACTTTTAACGAGTGCAAACTTTCAATTGGGAGCAAGTAGGAATGTCGAGATTGGAGTCTAAAGAATTGTAATTTAAAACCCTCTTTGATGGAAAAGTAACATTTTAAGTCACAATTTAGAAAATGCCACTGTTTGCAAGTTGGCACTTTCTTGTTCTAACCGTTTGGTGCCCGCAGCCTATTTCCTGAGTCTCATGACTAGGTCTAGCTGGCAGTTGGCCTATGTGTATTGCTCCTACAGACAAAGGGGGAATAGAAGGTGGTAGGTTTGGTCATCTCTGACCTAATGAGGGGGAGGAGCTGTCACATAGCACACTTGCACATCACAAATCCTCTGCCTGAGTACACTTACAAAGGGTTTTACACTAGTCTTTGGTGATCCCAGACAAGTTAGGGCCATAACAAGTTCCAGAGGCTTCCTACATCTGTCCAGCTGACCGACTGCAGGGACCTGCAAATGGACCTGCTGGCCTCTGTTGGAGTGAGTTCCTGATCCCCAAGAGCTGCCCCATATGTCCTGGACCCTTGGTGCAGTATCAGTAAAACTCCTCGAGGAAAAGTAAAAATCCTGAAGTTTTGGGCTCTTTATGACCGCGAACGGACCTGTTTGAACCAAGATCTTGCTGGCTGCGCTGCCATCTTATGCAAAGTTCCAGTGAACTTGACACTACAGCGACTGCCAGCGACACCTGGCAATGCAAGATCTGCACTTAGCGCTACAGCATCCACAACCTACAGTGACCTCCAATGTGAATCTCCAGCAACAACCATCCGCGAAGCCCAACCGAATCCTCGCGCTACAGTGATGACCATCAGTGAGCCCAGCCTGCTCTACATGCTACATCGACCATACGCGATGCTCTCTCTGCTCCTCGCTGCCCCATCCATCGCAAACGGAACTCTTCACGCTGGACTTTTGAAGGTAACTTTTTCAGCTGGAATAACCTGGTGCCTGTATGCAGTCCACGCTGATCACATCGGCCTAAAACTTGTGACTTTCAGCCGGTCACGCATGACAGATAACTGCGAGTGGCGATTTGTGCTTTTAGGTGCTATACTTACATGAAATGTTTAAAATTGCATATCTCTGGTTCCACTGATTGAATTTTTGTCGTTTTGGTCTCAATATGGTTTATTAAATCGTACTTTATTTTTCTAAAATTGTGTGGGATTTTTCTTGTGTTGTGTGTTCACTTTATTACTGTTTGAGTGCTGCATAAATACTTTACACATTGCCTCTAAGTTAAGCCGGACTGCTTTTGTGTCAAGCTACCAGAGAGTTAAGCACCGTTTAAGTTGGGGGTTGCTTGTGTTTCACCCTGGCAGTAATCAACCACTGACCCAATTTCCAATACTGTCCTTCCGCTGCAGGAGCTCGATCTGAGGTACTTGCTCGTTGCTTCCTCTTCGCTTGCCGCTTGCGTTCCATGTAAACAATATTTTTAAATCATAAGCTTCTGATTTGTTAAGCAGTTTTATTTAGTGCAAATTCGACCGGAAGGTAGTGGAGCCCTTTACATGAGCACCAGTTACATTATACAAGGACACATACATTTTTTTTTGGGCATGGGGAGATTAAGTGATTTGCTCAGAATCGCAGGATGTTGAGCCGATGCCAAGACTCCAACCTGGTTCCCCAGTTCCAAAGTCGGTAGCTATGGCCGTTATGCTACATCCTCTTCACAATGATTGCATTGTTCAACGGTCAATAGTGTTGAAGAGCGTGAAATATGTGCCAGACATATTCCCAATTATGGTAGTGTACTTCGATTTTGACAGTTTAAGTCTCCGCTTGGGAAATAACTTAGGACAAACTACGACAAACAGTATGCCTCTTAGCCATCCTTATACTGTAGGAATTCTCTGAGTGAGACTCACCCCTCTGATGAGGCATCTACATTTATGTTAACAGCTGTAGGGACAGGCTCAACAGTCCTTGTTTTGTGTTCAGGGATGTGGTCACTGCTTCATGGCAATGATGTCAAGTTGTGAGGCATGCGCATGTAAAATATATTTGGGAAAGGTGGCGCCTTCCTGTAGCAGTATGCTGAAGCGGTACTTGCTTTTAGTGCAGTTGTGGATGGTACGGAAGACCAGTGGCAGTGTGGGGGGGTGAAAAAAAATACTGTTGTACGGCTGCTGTCTCTCCTCCGTCGTCTCTCCTCCCAGAAGCAGGAAGCACACAGGCTCTCCTAAGCCAGTCACGACGCTGCTGTCACCAGCATGACAGCAGCGTCGTGATTGGTCTGAGTGGCCTGGGTCGGCGCTCAGACAGGGAGTGTGAGCCTGTGCATGTTCTCCACCCAGGCTGTGCGATACAGCCGGGTGGAGAACATGCTGAGTACGCATGACTGTTTGGCCGGCCAAACTGTCATGTGCACTGAAGTGCACCAACCATCCCTCACCCTGCTGACTGTCATTACAGCCAACCCCCGCGCCCTACCCCAAAACTATCTTCAGCACAGAAAAAATAAAATGATAATAACATCGTGTTATCAACCATTTATTTTTGCACTGCTACAAATCAGTGGGCAACGCTCCTCTGCCTTAGCAGAGAAGCCGCCACTGTTTTAGTGGTGCAGGAGAACTTTGAGTTCAGGCTGCCGATGAGTGTCAGACAGCACATTAAACCAGTGCCACCACTATTACTTAAAACCTCATGAACATTAAGTTCCCAAATATCAGAACTTCCAATATGCACCATTTCATTAAGCGTGTTTTTTTCTTTTTCATTAATCAACGACACTGTGCAATCTGACTCTGTATATAATATTGTATTTAATATTCTTATAATGACCTGAAAAATCAGTGCAACAGAGCATTGTTGGTTAAAAAGCACTCTCGGTTGGTGGTGGACGTCATTGGACTATTTTGCCATCTATATTTAATCATCTTTGTTTCTGGGGAAGCTTTGTGGACCGCTATACAGCCCCAGCAGTACTTGAAATAGAAATAACCAGCATTAGCGAATCCAATAGGTCTTACATATGTGAGCACCATTGGCTTTGTCAATGTGTTTTAGCCATGTTTAACAGCAGCACAACTGCTGTGCATCATGACTGAAGAGAAACAAAAACAAGCATTGGCATAGCCAATAGGTCTCGCCTTTGGGGCCTTATAAGTGTTTAGCCAGAGCTATTGACTTTGCCAATGTCTTCAAGCTGTGCTGTAGAGAAGTGTGGCTGCTGTGCGGCATGCTGAAAAGTTATAATAAAAAAGTGTTTGTTACTTTATATATGACCAAGAAGGCATTATGTAAAACTGAACGACCATATTAAAAAAAGTATTTACAATAAAATATTTCCTCAGTTTTCTTTTGTTCTTGCAATGCTGGCAACTTGTTTCTGCCTATTGCAATGGTTGTTTGTTAAAGCTTTTTTTTTGAGGGGGCATAAACAATCGGAGGGTGAAGGTTGGGAACTAGTACCTGTATTATAACACTAGCAGCGGCCAGATGCTAGGGGAGAATCAACAGGTGCCAGATTCCGAGAGCAGGCTGAGGTGGTGCTGAGTGATGCTGAGGTGGTGCTGGTGACTGTTGCGGAGACGATGCTGAGGTGATGCTGAATGATACTCAGGTGTTGCTGAGTGATACTGCTGTGGTGCTGAGTGATGCTGTGGTGGTGCTGAGTGATATTGTCTTGGCGCTGAGTGATGCTGTGGTGGCGCTGAGTGATGCTGTTGCGGCGCTGAGTGATGCTGTGGCGGCGCTGAGTGATGCTGTGGCGGCCCTGAGTGATGCTGTGGTGGCGGTGAGCGATGCTGTGGCAGTGCTGAGCGATGCTGTGGCGGCGCTGAGCGATGCAGTGGCGGCGCTGAGCGATGCTGTGGTGGCGCTGAGCGATGCTGTGGTGGCGCTGAGCGATGCTGTGGTAGCGCTGAGCGATGCTGTGGTGGTGCTGAGTCATCCTGTGGTGGTGCTGAGTCATCCTGTGGTGGTGCTGAGTCATCCTGTGGTGGTGCTGAGTGATGCAGTGTTGGCCCTGAGTGATGATGTGGTGTCGCTGAGTAAAGCTATGGTGGTGCTGAGTGATGCTGTGGTGGCGCGGAGTGATGTTGTGGTGGCGCTGAGTGATGCTGTTGTGGCGCTAAGTGATGCTGTGGTTGTGCTGAGTAATGCTGTGGTTGTGCTGAGTGATGCAGTGTTGGCCCTGAGTGATGATGTGGTGTCGCTGAGTAAAGCTATGGTGGTGCTGAGTGATGCTGTGGTGGCGCGGAGTGATGTTGTGGCGCTGAGTGATGCTGTTGTGGCGCTAAGTGATGCTGTGGTTGTGCTGAGTAATGCTGTGGTTGTGCTGAGTGATGCTGTGGTTGCACTGAGTGATGCTGTGGTTGCACTGAGTGATGCTGTGATGGCGTTGAGTGATGCTGTGATGGCGTTGAGAGATGTTGTGTTGGTGCTGAGTGATGCTGTGCTGGCTCTGATTGATGCTGTGCTGGCTCTGATTGATGCTGTGGTTGCGCTGAGTGATGCTGTGGTGTTGCCGAGTGAGAGATAGAGTGAAGATATGATGCCCAATTAGAGAGGGTGGTGAGAGAGAAAGAGAGAGAAAGGGTGTACATAGAATAAAGAGTGGAGCGGGAAAGAGAGAGAAAGAAGGGGAGAGAGAGTGAATGAAGGAGTTTGAAAGAGAAACAGATAAAGGGGTGAGAGAGAATGAAAGGCTAAAAAAGATAGAGGGGAGAGTTAATTAAGTAGAGAGAGAATTAGAGAGGGGAGAGAGAGAGAAGGAGAGAGACAATAAGAGTGGGGGGTGTGGAGTTTAAATAGAGTGAAGAAGTGACGCGGAAAAAGTAACCTTAAATATAGCTTTGTGCTTTGCGCGAATAAATATATTTTAAAAAAAACAGTGAGAGGCAAAAATACTGGTAATTAGGCTGTGACTCCCAATATAAAACAAATAGCGATATAAGGTGAAATCAACCCACCGAAGCAATATTTCTAACTAGACAAAAAAAAGCTTGCATTTCAATGCTAATCGCTGTTGTTTTTCATGTGACTGTAGTCCAGGGCCCTCAGTTGGTAATGTGAGCTGCTGCTGCGATTGAAACATCAGAGTCCAGAGAGTTAATGAGCCATGACGAGGAAATGAGGAAGAGATAGGAAACCCAGATGCCAGCTGCGCGTGCATGCCATCGTGAACTCAAGCTGGTCGCCAGCCGAAAGCCAGTGTTTGCACTTCCAAAACCCGCTTACTAAAACTCTTGGCTGCAGGCCGAGACCTAAAAAGAGCGATCACGCAGTCAGCACTGGCCACATTATAGTGTCATTTACTCTTAGCCCTGCTGCACAGTAGCCGCACTGCTGTATAATATGCTAAACAACCAGAGACGTTTTAAGGCATGGGCCAAGGGGGCTCTGGCCCAGGGCCCCCGCATTTTTGGGGGGCCCCCCAATAGATCCAGCGCTGACCTTCACACAGTCCTCTCCTGATGACCTTGAATGATTTTTAAACATAGATTGTTTTAAATACCATGTTCTTTTATGGCAGTGTGTGGGAGTCTATTTCAGAAATTTTGCAGAGAAAAGTGTTTGTTTTTCAACACGGTGCAACAGCCATAAAAAGTTCTTTTTATGAGAAATGACAGTGGATCGTAGAGATTGTTTGCAATAATATTAGTGAGTTTTTATTTACAATATTGAAAACACACATCCCTATCCCTGAATATTTGATGGAAACACATTTAGAATTTGGACCAGTCTGCTCATGCAGTGTCAGTGACCTGGCCTCAGAGGGCACAAAAAAGCTGACATTGGTTCATAAATTCTCCACGTTAGGGGCCCCAAAAATATGTTTGGCCCAGGGCCCCCAAAATCCTTAAGATGTCCCTGTAAACAACACATTAACAAAGACATTAGCTCTTGCATAGGCGAGACCTATTGACTTTGCCAGAGCTCGTTTATTTCATTATCTTTGTTAGGAGGTATGCACTGTGTTTGTGTAATGTGTTTTATATAATACAAATGTCTTACGGCTGTTCTACTTCAGTGGCTGCCAAACTGCAGCTGCCTCAGATTTTTAAATGCCTTATGAGGATGTGGTGTTCATTAGGTACCTGCAAAATTTAGCTTTGAGGCTTGGACAGCAAAGTCCCATGTCCTGCAAAATTGAACTTGTATGTGCATGCAGTACACTTGTTCAGCAGAATCGTTGCCATCCAAAGTGCTTTCCTGTAACTTCGCTGTTGGTGTCCAGCCCTCTGCGCCTGTGGCTGACTCTTAATTAAACCATGCCTCCTAGGTATGCCTACTAGGTGCTAACCTCTAGCACTGCTTTAGATTTTGTTTGCTATTCATATATTGACAGAAATGCTAGGTTGATGTTGCGAGTGACAGAAGGCTATTCCTTTTCACTCATAGTTGACAGAATTTCAGTTGCCACCTTCTGAGTGTATCTTTGCCTTGATTTGGGATTTAATTGTTTTTTGTTTTTACAGTGAGTTTTATTTAGTTTATCACTGTGGTCAAAAATGGTATCCAACAGTTACGTCAAGTTTGATTGTGAATATACTCTAAAGCAGGCTTCTCTATCAAGTAGCTCTTGAGCTACTTGTAAGTAGCTCTCCTGTGTGCAGTTAAGCCTATCAAATTAGACGCTTGTACTTTGTTTAGTAAATATATGCATACAAAAATTGAAAAGCATGTATTCAAGATGAAAATGTGTGTATTTTCAGATTTTTGTTCCCAGAAGCTGATGTTTAGGGAATAATTCTTGAACTTGCAAAATATATTTTAAGCTGATTTAAGTGATTCATCATGTTGCGTCTGGAAATATTTATTACTCGTATTATTACCTTGGTCCCAGATTATTGCAGCTTTGTCTCTTATGTATTAGCCATGTAGAGGCCTTCCAGATTTATAAATCTTTTTAGGTTTCGCCTGAACAGTGCTTGCTCGGTGCTTGTGAAATCTGTTGTAATCAAATCTAAATCTTAAAAGGGGCTTACAGCCTGCCCTTACTTTTAATTTGTTTGCGTGCTTGCCTCTTTGTTTTCCTTGGTTTCTGGTGGTTGTAGCATGCTATTACCTGTTGTTCTTCGTGTTTCTTTCTTATCAGCGGAGCTTGGCCCAAGTACTCTTTTTTAACTTTTTATCTGCTTTTTTCGACCTACTTTGTTCTTTGTGAGCAAGCGTGTTTGACAACTTCACATGATTTGTGCTGCTGTGCTTCTTACGGAATGTAATTTTTTTTAATTCATTTTATTATTTAGAGTGCTGTCTGTCTTCTCTCCTCCCAGTTGTCGCCTTCCATTCTCATGTGCCTGCAGAGGTGCCTTAAACTCAACATTTTAAGATTACGTCATATATCACTTAATCTCAACATAATCTCCTACACCGATGACACACAACTCATCCTCTCACTCACCGAGGTCCTTACCAATGCTAAAACTAACTTCCGCAACGCCATTACCAATGTAGCCAAATGGATGAAAGACAGCTGCCTCAAACTCAACTCTGACAAAACAGAAGTTCTGATCTTCGGGATAACGCCCCACATGGGACCTCAGCTGATGGTGGCAGAACTCAGACCCACCCCCACAACAACACATCAGTCACGTAACCTCAGCATCATCCTCAACAGCTAACTTACCATGAAATGACAAGTCAACGCAGTCACCTCCACCTACTTCCTTAACCTCTGCATGCTTAGCAGAATCTTCAGATGAATCCCAATCAACACCAGGAAGACAGTCACGCAGGCCCTCATTACCAGCCGCCTCCACTACAGCAACACCTTCTATGCTGGAATCCCCACAGAATTCCTCAAAAGACTTCAGACCATACAGAACACCACAACCAGACTCTTCCTGGACCTCCCCAAACGGACTCCGATCACGCCTCACCTCAGAAACCTCCACTGGCTTCCCATCCAGAAGAGATGCCAGTTCAAGATCCTAACAGGCGCATACAAAGCTCTACACAACTAAGTACCATCCTACATCAACCACTGACTGAAGTTCTACCTGCCCGCAAGACACCTGCCCTCTTCCTTTCTCACCCTTGCACAGACTTCCTGCATTCATCACAGCGGCAGCGGGGGCGCTCCTCCTCCCACATCGCCGCCAAGACTTGGATCGATCTGCCCCTCTACCTCTGAACAGCACCTTCCCGGGCGGACTTCAGAAAGAAGCTCAAGACCTGGCTTTTGGACGAAGACACTGCACCCTCAGCGCCCAGATACCCCTAGGTGTGACAGTGCTGCGCTCTACAAATGCTGATGGATTGATTGATTCTCCCCGTGCCTGCCCATATTTGTTGTTGGTTGCGTGTCCCCCCCACCACCACCTTCCGCCTGTCACTGCTTGCCCCTCCTGTTGCTGTCCACAGATGCCCACCTCCCCGGACCCTTCTTTTATTTTTTTTATTGCTGTTCATATAGCACGAACACCACTCGAAGGTATCAGAGCTTCACATTAGCACCAGTTCCTTTACACATGGACACGTTTTTGTAGGCATGGGGAGATTAAGTGATTTGCCCAGAATCAATGATGTTAAGCCTATGCCGAAACTCGAACCCGGTTTCCCAGCTCCATAGTAGCAGCTGTGGCCCTTATGCCACATCCTCTCCCGAAAGAACGCCATGTCATCTCCCTAGCCTCGGCTTCAGTTCCACATTTTGTGATTATGGATAAATCACTTAATCTCCCCATTTCTAAACACAACAAGCATTGGCAAAGGCAGTAGGTCTCGCCTGTGCAAAATCTATTATTTTTAGGTCTTGGCTAGATATCACCTGCGCTGCTCAGCTAGACAGCACATGCGCTGTCTTGAAGAAACATGTGTTCTATCTGTTGGCTTACAGGCCGCCCATCTCTTACGATTTGTAAACTTAAGCATTGCTCTCATTTGCTTTGATGCCATTCGTCATGAAATGTGGGCGTCATGCTCCCTTCTTGTTTGGCCCTCCCATAGTGCATGGACTGAGTACATGTCTTCTTACACTGCTCCCGGTTTGCGCAGCTATTTTTTTCTTTGTTTTCAAGCACTCCATAGGACTACTTGTGTTTTCCGGACGTCTCCCTTGTACACATACACACATACCACTAAAATGCATGCGTGTGTGCATTTACAAATGCATTTCTTTAAATATTGTTTAAACGTGAACAGCACTTGTTTATTTTTTGCATGATCCATTGGTTTTGGAGAGCACTCGGTCCATCGTCCGTCTTGCCATAGCACGAACACGAGAAGATAGCTTTGGAGCGCTTTAAGTGCTCACCAGTTACATCACACAATGACATATTCATTTTTGTGGTTGATCCTGCCTCAGTTAAGGTATTTCTTTCTACCCCTTCATTGTTGCTTCCTCCCGCCCTCTTCCGTCATTGCTTGCCCTTCTCCCCATCCCCTTCTGCTTCCCTGCTTGACCCGTCCACCCACTACCCCCCTTGTTGCTGCTGCTTTTATTTTTTTTGTATGATTAAATGGTTATTAGAGAACTTGTTCCGTCCTTCTCCCTGCCATAGTCTCCCTTATACACATACACACACGCCACTAAAATGCATGCACGTATACATAAACTAATGCATTTCTTAAAAAGTTGTTAAAACGCGAATATACCTTATTTATTTATTGCACGATTCAATTGTATTAAAGCGCTCGCTCCGTCTTCCCATAGCACGAATACGAACCGATGGTATTAGAGCGCTTTAAATGCTCATTGTCATACGCAGTGGTAAGCGTAAGTGATTTGTCCAGAATCACAAACTGTTCAGCCAACCCCGAGATTATAATCTGCTTCCCCTGTCAGCAGCTCTGTCTGTTACACCACATCTTCACTTCACTTCAAAGCGCCTCAGTTGTTTCTCACTTTCATTTCCACATTTGTTCAGCAAGACCCTGTCAACACCGAACAAGCATTGGCAACGCCAATAGATCTCGGCAATGCCCGAGCAATTGGCCTTGTCAATGTGAATGTCCTTTAGCCATGTTGTCTAGCAGCACATCTGTGGTTCAGCATGGCTTAAAGTCACTGAAATAAGTGCTATGATGCGGCCAGCGCAGGCCACGTCATAGCGCTTTTTTGTGTTAGCAGGGGCAGGACAATAAACCTAACATGGGGTGAAGAGACTCTGCGTCTGCTCAACATCCTGTGATTCTGGGCTTTCAGTGATTTTCAGCCATGCTGAACAGCAGGTGTACTGCTAGACAGCATGACTAAAAGACACTAACATTGACAAGGCCAATAGTGCGGGAATTGCCGATATTTATTGGCTTTGCCAATGCTTGTTGGTAATAACAGGTGATACGGAATTTGGGAAAAATAAGGACATTTTCTTTTTACTGAATAGCCTCTTTCAAATTGTATGTTTATAGTGGTTAACCGTGGGCAAATTCACACTTTATTTGATATACTTTATTGAAACATATTTTTTTTCTAACCACAAACAACATCTTATGAGTAGAATTTACTTTTCATTTTTGTGTTTTTTCATAGTGTGTTCATACGTCTTTGCAACAGCTTCAAAGGGCTTGTTCATTTTACGTCACTATTCACTGAAACTCAATTTTTACTCAAGCACATTCTAGTTCTGCTGTAAACCGTCCAATACAGTCTGTGCTTGTGTACTGATCTTTAGTGATATTTATTATGCTTTTATGCAATGCAGTGCAATCAGGACTGCCAAGTTTAAGTCGGCTTTTGTATGATATTTTCATGTTTACTGTGAGACAATGTGTGACATTGCCAAGTTTCGTGCGTGACAATTTGAGTGGCATTTTTTCGCAAATTAATCATGCCACATCCTCTCCCTAACCTCGGCCACAGTTCAACATCTTGTGATTACGGGCAAATCACTTAATCTCCCCGTGCCAAAACCCAACAAGCATTCCCAAAGCCAATAGGTTTCTCTTGTGCAAAATCTACTGGTATGGACAATGTTTTTTTTTAAGACATGTTGCATAGCAGCGTTGGCTGCTGTACAACATGGCTTAACGTTTTCAAAAAATAAAACCTATCACCATACAGTGTTGACCGCATCACAGTCCTTTTTTTAAAACTTGAAAACATGCTGCACAGCAGCTAGCGCTGCTGTGTAACAAGTCGAAAAAACACTAACAAAATCAATAGATTTTGCAGAGGACGAAATTTGTTGTCTTTGGCAATGTATGTTGATGTTACTGCTAGCAGCCCTGCCTGATACACTGAGGTGTGGTCACTGCTAACAATCTTGCCTGAGGAGGCCACTCATGTAAATGTGTCTAGTATGGTCACTATTGCAGCATCAATTAGGTTGACCAACTGGCATGGGTGCAAATTCAGGACAGTGAGTGTAAAAATTCAGGACAAAGGGTCAAAATTCAGGACAAAAATTTAGGACAGAAGGTCAGAATTCAAGACAAAAGGTACATTTTACAGACACATCAGAAGAGGTCACGCAATATTACATAAGTAAATAGACAACCAACACAAGCACAAGTCAAAATAAGTTTATATTAGGTTGAGAGAACCTTGCACTGCATCTGTTGTGTGCCTGAGTGAAACTTAAATACATGTGTTTGCATATTGGATGCACATGGGTAACGTGCCAAATTGATCCCCCCCTCACCCCCCACCCCTCCCAGAGCTTAGCCCCTGGTGAGGTGACAGGAGCCCATAAACAAAAGCTGTTTGCCATGCCCTGGGCTGTGGCAGGAGGAGGCCAAGCAAATGCTGTCACTGGCCCATTATCATTCTGTATGTGATAATTAGGCCGACATACAGAATCATAATGGGCCGATAGCAGCCTGTGCCAGGTCGGGGAGGGGCTGTTGCAGGCCACTGATCACAGCAGGAACTGGCCCCTGCAGTGAGATTTACAGAACTCTCAGGCTGCTTGCAAGGGGGCAGCTCCCTTTAAAGTCCGAAATTACGGACAAAAGGCGTCCGTGAAAGAATTCTTCACGGACAACGGACAAGAGGCCCAAATTACGGGCAGTCAGTGAAATTTACGGACGGTTGGTCACCCTAGCACCAATAATATCAGTAGCTCTGGATAATTTTCACTGAACAAAAGTAACTCGTACTACAGAAAGATTTGTAGAGCACTGTCCTATTTGATACACTAAACTAATATGTAGGGAATTTGTCAAAGAGGGCACCTAAAAATATGATTCCACACTTACATTTTTGTCTAGAATGTGATTATGATTATATCATCAACTTGATGGTAGATAGGGCTTTGATGGGATAGAGGGGCTTTCATAGGTGGATTAGGTATTTTTGAGGTGATTATTTGTAGATAGTAGGAAAAATGCAGAAGCACATTTATATTAGGTGGATTGGTACAGTTAATTTCCACCATTTGTATATTCTTGATTTTTTTCGAAGTCTGGGCTATCTTTTACGGTTCTGGAATTCTTGGTAGTAGGTGTCAAAATGGTTTGCTGATGTTGTATTTGGTTGGCTTGCGTTCATTTAGAGGCAAGTTTTATTGGATAGCTGCTAGCAAGGAAGGGCTAGACTAGTTTATTGTTTAGTGATGTATTGTAGTAGATAGTTGCTGGGTGGGTCCTGTTATGTAGCTGTGTAAAGCATTTTGTAAATTGTTGTGTATGCTGAAGGATATTTTCTTTTGTCTCGTTCTTCTGGAGTATACAGTTGTGCAGTACCTGTCTTTAGGTGGTTAAGTTTGGAGGTATCTTTGTCCATTACCTAGCTTTAATGCCATTCAACCTGTATGCAAGTCTGGTGAGTTTGTGAACTTCTTCAGGATTGTTGGTATTTAAATTTAGAAAAGGTGTGTAAGTATAACTTAAATATATCAACTGTTGACGTGGTAAACACATCCATTAAATAGCTTGGAGTTGTGTTGTGCACATGTTGTTGGGAGGAGCTGTTTGATGGATACCTTTATAAGGGTGCATCAGACAGTTCTCTACTGATGTGGTGTTGAGTCAGCTGGATTGCTTAGAGCCATCTTATGCACATGATAATGTCAGGTGTTGTCTAAATTGTACTGTTGGTGTGATGGAGGTGTAATCTTTGAAGCTTCAGTGGATGCAGTGTTGTCCTGTGGGTAAGAAGCACAGAAGAGGAAATGCAATCCCTCCAAAGTTAGAAGCACAGCTCTGTGCCCAAGTACCCTGCCTTCCAAATGCACAGAAAGTCTTTCCTATACCCTAGCTGTGTGGGTGATTGTCCCAGAAGGTACAAAAAAATTGTACACACAAAATAAATAGCGTATACCAGACAGTAGTCACATGAAGGTACCTTATCTTGGCAGAGAAGTTCCTGCTGGCCTGCCTAGCACTCTTGAGTTACCCATCAACGCCACCACTGAGGACATCTGGAACAGCATACCTTTAATTCCACTAGCCATCGAGGAGAGACAAAGTTCTCTGTGTATGTAAGCTGGCAGAAAGGCATTAATCCACTCTTCCTCAGCTGGAATGTAATCCAAGGGTTCTCTATTTTGGAACCAAACTTCTAATACCTATTGACCCATACTCTCCAGTTCTTTCTAGACCCCCCTGCAATTGGCTTGTGTTCTCTATACCTTTCGAAAGGCTGAATTTCATACCCTCCTTTCCTATGCAGCTTACCACAACTTGTCTCTGAACCCCCATGACTTGTGCTCTCTGCAGTATACCCAGTTGCCATGCCCAAAATACAGTTAGAATGCAGGTTCCCTTCTCTCATGTTTTTGGGTGCAAACGCACAGAATGTGTGGCAAGTTTGAAAGTAGTCCTTGAAAGGCTGTCACCAGCATGAATAGAGGCGTGTTGGCGAGAATCAAACTGAGCACAGTGTACAAAAGTTAACTGCGTAATTACATTTATTTTTATGATGTCATCTGAGGCCAAGTTCATGTGGTCCCCTCCTCCAGTCAAGGACTTATAGCCAGCCTATAATGTGATTTCCCATGCTGCCATTATCAAGCCAACGGTTGTGTGAGGCATATCCAGTGAAGCCATCATGTGCTAACTAATGGTCCCACTTCTCGAAAATCCTGCCTCTATTTGGCTGTTGACAATTACGAGTCACCTTGCAACCCAGAACCAATTTCTAACAATTTAGCACCCTTGTCCCATTGGCCATAAACCACACTAAGGCCAAACAGTCCCCCGCTTCCTCTCACAACAAACCTAGCAGGACAGCCAGTAGGGGTCCGGCCTGCCTAGTGAAGGAACTATTTCCTCCATTTGAAATACTCCAGCCTGAGTAAAGCCCCAAACCATCACTAATTAGTTTGCCAGTTCACTTCCAAATGGTTTCCCACGTGCAAATTTAATTTTTTAGGATTTTGAAATTTTTGCAGAGACCGTGACAAATTGTAATTTAAATTATGGGGGGGGGGAGACTTCCCCTTTTTTGTTTGTAATTTGTTTTCCAAGTATGAAACTGTTTTTTGTTTTCTATTTCAATGTAATAAGTTTAAAAGTGTACAAATTTAGAAGGCAGTATAATTGGTTTTGAAATGCTGTTTAAAGGTGCCACTGGAGTTGTTTCATCATAATGCTGGACTGCTAAGAGGTTTTCTGAGAGGATTCTATCGCAGCTGTCCAGTTTGCTGTGAGCTGGGCGACCATTAGGGGCGGATTCAGTATTTGGCATCCAGTAATTGCAAAATATGTTGCTGCTATGGTTAATTTGTTTAAATGCAATATTTCTGACTTTGAATAGCTAGCCAAAAAATGATTTTCTGATTATCTTTTGCGTGCGAGCCTGTTGCTGTTCCTAAAGGATTATCCTATGGGGAGGGAAAATAAAATGTACTTTTCACTATCCTCCTTTTAGCTATCCCCATATTTGTCTGGTAAACAGTTTTTTAAATTTTCATGTGTTGAATATATGTGTTTTGTACGTTCTTCCTAACAATCTAAAGATACTTTACTCCAAATAGGTCCCTGTTTTCAGTCGTGGCGTTTTTGGGTTATACAGTCTATGCCGCTGAGTGCTAGCTGAAACTGAGGCCCACTTCAGGGAGAACCCTTTCCGTAGATCACTCGGAGTCTTTAACAAAAACCGAGCCAAATGGATCCAGTAGTTCAAATCTGCTTTCCGTTGCAGCATCTCAATACCATGTATTTGAGGAATATGTGATGTTACAACGCGATCAAAATGATCGCGGTATGTAACTTTGCAGTTTTTACAACGCAAGTCGTTACAACGACTTGCGCTGGAGAGCGCTGGACTTAGGAGTAGTAAGATTTACTATTCCAACACCAGTCTACGTACAGTAGGGAAGGTGTTGGAATAGTAAATTTTACTATTCCTTAGGTTATAGCGCCCTCCAGTGCAAGTCGATGTAACGCTTGCGTTGTAATGGCAGCGTTCTAAATGCATCGCGGTGTAATCACCGTGATGTAAAGGATGTTTCCCTTATTTGAATATGTGATGTTACAACGCGATCAAAATGATCGCGGTATGTAACTTCGCAGTTTTTACAACGCAAGTCGTTACAACAACTTGCGCTGGAGGGCGCTGGACTTAGGAGTCACTAAAATGGCAGCGTTCTTAAAGTAGGCGTTTAATGTAAACCTGATAGTTCACGGTTGTTTAGGGACATGAAGTTTTATTACATGTGGTTCTTGACGGTTTTGTCCAGGCATTTTACTAAAGCTTGTGGCTTTTCTCTATTTCTTGGCGTTTCATAATGTATTTAAAGGGCACACATAGTGTTGGTGTTTTACAGTTTGTTAGTTTGTGTAAACTCGGTTGTTGACACTCATACCAGGAGGCCTGCAAACTTCGTCCTCTGGTTATGCCCCATCTTTTTTCAAAAGATCTTCTGTTTTAGTATTCACAAACTTGCATTTTCATTATTTTCTTCTGTCCACGTTACTTAACGAGCCAAAGAGATGCCAATAGTTTTTGCACAGTTAATTGTCAAATGTATGATTTTTTGACACTTTGTAGGTTCTGCCTGGAGACATCTTTAGATGGTTCGCCAGTCTCATGTTTTCCAAAAAGGTCATATTAAAAATGCACATATATATTTACAGAGATTTCTGTTGCCCCCATTTCATTTATTGATTTGTTCAGCTGTCATTCACATTCTGCTTTTTCCCACAACAGCATGGGGAATACCATCGACATAGCTGCCAAGGTTTCAGATAGCTTAAGTGTGACATTTTCACATTTTTTGTGTAATTATGAGTGACATTCAATGACTGAGTGACACTTTCTCACGAGCAAAAATAGAGTAATGAAGACGCGGGAAACATATATCAGAAATTACAGCCATTCCAGCAACAAGAAACTCTATGAAGATCTAAAAACTATTGCAAAGCACTAGAAATGGAAGGACACTATCCGACATGAAACACAGACTGCATAGTTGCCACGTTTTAAGAGTGCTTAGGTGAGCCAGTTTCAAGGGTTCAGAGTACGTATGAATGACATACAACTACTAATGTTATGACACTAAGAGTGACACTTTTTTTTAGAGCAAAATCAAGAAATTAAGTACATGGAAACAGATAACACATAAGAAATTACACTCATATGAGCAAGGACAAACTACAAAAAGAACTGCTGCAAAGCATCTGACCCTACTGTAAAATGATTGAATGCCACAATCAACTCACATTCTACATGATTTTACACTTGTGATCACCACAGCTGCTTCAAAACCACAACAAATTGCATGAACACAGTAACAGGAAACTAGTCGAGTATTTCATATGATTTAGCCTGAGCCCTACCAGCGTAGCAGCACTGTCTTCCTGGGGGCCCTGCAGGATTTGTTAAGATTTGTTAAAAAACCTTATCCTGTCTGGTGCTAGTCACGCGCTGACCAGTGACAGAGCCAGGCAGGCTGCTGAGGCATGAGTACATTAAAAGGAGCCTTGCCCTGCCAATAAACTAGTATTTCTATCCTAACAGTTACCGCATATTTAATTGTGATTTCAGACCGTGTATGATGCCTAAGCCTTTTTTTCATAAACATCAATGTTATTGTTCATGTTGTGTGCAAATAGAAAACAAAACCGGAGACTACCTCAGTCCACCTACTCTTTTCTGCAAGGCTGGCAAGCGTGGCAATTCGGAAACGGGCCGCTTGCGCCCCTAGTCAGCAGTACGAGTTGGATTCCTTCCGTGGACCGCAGAACACCGGGCCGGCTGCATTCAGGGTGGCTCAGCTGTGCACAGACTAAACGGTGGTGTGCTGCACTGGTGGTGGCGCCGCCAGTGGTTCAGTCAATTTCAGCTGGCCGCCACTGGTGACGGTGTGACGTGTTGGGTGGTCCGGTCCCGGAATGATTTCCATTTTGGATTTAGGTAGAGCTGCCTGTGCCGCTGCATTGCGAGCAGCCAAGGAGCTTGAATTTACACATGCTCGGCACGCGCCGCAGGTGTCGGGACGTCCCGCGGCCTATCAAAGTCTGTGGCTGACTGACAAAACTGTTACATTGTTAGCAGCTAGAGCTGCCTGAACCAAACCCCAACCCCCAAGCCTGCCGGGAGCAGCATGTAGCGCGCTGCCATTCCAGATTTCAGTAATGACCGTGCTTAAGTAGCGCTCTTGCTTGACAGTTCAGGACGCGCTTATAATGCGTGACTTTGGATTTCAGTGCGGTGAGGCGGACCACCACACTGAAATGCGTTAGTCTAACGCCTGATGCGTGGTACTTGGCAGGGCTGCATTGACTCACTTCATCCATTGTCTGGCCTGCACTCAGTATATCGGCATTTCGCCTAACCACATATGCACACCTGCCTGAAAATGGGTGTACGTTATTGGGAGCGCTGTGTAGCTTCCTGGGTTTCTGGGTCACACCTTTTTAAAAAAAAATATGTTTTCACATTTGTTATATTGCATATGTTCACCAAAAACACATAAAATTGAAAATGCATGCTTGTCAAAGCCAGGCCTGTTGGCGTTGTTAGTGCTTGTTAACCTGTGCCAGCTTGTTGATAAGTAGTTTGAGATGTATATTCATTGGCAGTGCTTTGAATTTGTTTGAAGTTACTGTAAAAGCAGAAAGGAACCAATTAATGAATATGCTTTACAGTGACAGTTTGGGTAACATTTTTGATGGATAGAGTCTAATGCAACGAATTCACCAACAATGCAGAGGGCCAATTTTAGTCCCTTTTGTATTCTGGAGCAGAAGGGCTTCTTGGGGACGCATTTATATTTATATAATTAATTGTGGCTATTTATTAATGAAGCATTTATAGTAGAAACGCTTGGGGCAGTAAAATGGCAGTACATTTTGGGTCGAGAGGTGGGAAAGGTGATTGATATTGACTGGGGCAAATAATTGACTGTGCATTACCTGTAATAGTAGAATGCCCATATTTGTTTTCTTATATGACACAAACTGACAGTTTATTTCGCCCAGAATCAGAAGTTGATTAGAACCCAAGTCCTCAAGGTCATCAAGATAGATCACAAGCTACATTTATACATAGCCCAGGGTTTTGAAAAAAAAATGTGTTGGAATTTTAAGTATTGACAGAAGTGAGTTAGAGCAGTTTGATGTCGTAGTCAGAGCTGTTGCAGTTGCTGTTCAGAACGAGTTCTAGACTCGCAGTATTTGACTTTTTGCGTTTGAGGACTTCATGTTGAAAATGGTACTTGATTCTGGTGTTTCAGATATTCTGATGATTTGAAATTTACCTTTTAAGTAACCTCGATGAAAGCAATATATGATCTTGGAGGTTGCGTAAAAGATAGAGGATATTTGTTTTTATGAGGAAAATGTCTTTCGCGCTATTTACACAAGGCTGTAGAAACTCGTGCAACATGTTTCTTCATACTAGATGCAAATGGAAACTGTTTTTGAGGTATTTCCCATTGCCGTTTAAAACAAGCATTGGCATAGCCAATAGGTCTCGCCTTTGGGGCCTTATAAGTGTTTAGCCAGAGCTATTGACTTTGCCAATGTCTTCAAGCTGTGCTGTAGAGAAGTGTGGCTGCTGTGCGGCATGCTGAAAAGTTATAATAAAAAAGTGTCAGAAGCATTTTTGTTACTTTATATATGACCAAGAAGGCATTATGTAAAACTGAACGACCATATTAAAAAAGTATTTACAATAAAAATGTCCTCAGTTTTCTTTTGTTCTTGCAATGCTGGCAATGGTTGTTTGTTAAAGCTTTTTTTTTGAGGGGGCATAAACAATCGGAGGGTGAAGGTTGGGAACTAGTACCTGTATTATAACACTAGCAGCGGCCAGACGCTAGGGGAGAATCAACAGATGCCAGATTCCGAGAGCAGGCTGAGGTGGTGCTGAGTGATGCTGAGGTGGTAGTGGTGGTGGTGGTGACTGTTGCGGAGACGATGCTGAGGTGATGCTGAATGATACTCAGGTGTTGCTGAGTGATACTGCTGTGGTTCTGAGTGATGCTGTGGTGGTGCTGAGTGATATTGTCTTGGCGCTGAGTGATATTGTCTTGGCGCTGAGTGATGCTGTGGCGGCGCTGAGTGATATTGTCTTGGCGCTGAGTGATGCTGTTGCGGCGCTGAGTGATGCTGTGGCGGCGCTGAGTGAAGCTGTGGTGGCGCTGAGCGATGCAGTGGCGGTGTTGAGCGATGCAGTGGCGGTGCTGAGCGATGCAGTGGCGGTGCTGAGCGATGCTGTGGGGGCGCTGAGCGATGCTGTGGTGGCGCTGAGCGATGCTGTGGTGGCGCTGAGCGATGCTGTGGTGGCGCTGAGCGATGCTGTGGTGGCGCTGAGCGATGCTGTGGTGGTGCTGAGCGATGCTGTGGTGGTGCTGAGTGATGCAGTGTTGGCCCTGAGTGATGATGTGGTGTCGCTGAGTAAAGCTATGGTGGTGCTGAGTGATGCTGTGGTGGCGCGGAGTGATGTTGTGGTGGCGCTGAGTGATGCTGTTGTGGCGCTAAGTGATGCTGTGGTTGTGCTGAGTAATGCTGTGGTTGTGCTGAGTGATGCTGTGGTTGTGCTGAGTGATGCTGTGGTTGTGCTGAGTGATGCTGTGGTTGCACTGAGTGATGCTGTGATGGCGTTGAGAGATGTTGTGTTGGTGCTGAGTGATGCTGTGCTGGCTCTGATTGATGCTGTGCTGGCTCTGATTGATGCTGTGGTTGCGCTGAGTGATGCTGTGGTGTTGCCGAGTGAGAGATAGAGTGAAGATATAATGCCCAATTAGAGAGGGTGGTGAGAGAGAAAGAGAGAGAAAGGGTGTACATAGAATAAAGAGTGGAGCGGGATAGAGAGAGAGAAAGAAGGGGAGAGAGAGTGAATGAAGGAGTTTGAAAGAGAAACAGATAAAGGAGTGAGAGAGAATGAAAGGCTAAAAAAGATAGAGAGGGGAGAGTTAATTAAGTAGAGAGAGAATTAGAGAGGGGAGAGAGAGAGAAGGAGAGAGACAATAAGAGTGGGGGGTGGAGTTTAAATAGAGTGAAGAAGTGACGCGGAAAAAGTAACCTTAAATATAGCTTTGTGCTTTGCGCGAATAAATATATAAAAAAATAACAGTGAGAGACAAAAATACTGGTAATTAGGCTGTGACTCCCAATATAAAACAAATAGCGATATAAGGTGAAATCAACCCACCGAAGCAATATTTCTAACTAGACAAAAAAAGCTTGCATTTCAATGTTAATCGCTGTTGTTTTTCATGTGACTGTAGTCCAGGGCCCTCAGTTGGTAATGTGAGCTGCTGCTGCGATTGAAACATCAGAGTCCAGAGAGTTAATGAGCCATGACGAGGAAATGAGGAAGAGATAGGAAACCCAGATGCCAGCTGCGCGTGCACGCCATCGTGAACTCAAGCTGGTCGCCAGCCGAAAGCCAGTGTTTGCACTTCCAAAACCCGCTTACTAAAACTCTTGCGCTGGTGCAGGCCGAGACCTAAAAAGTGTTATTTGAATTTCTGATATCCGATTCTGCAGCAGCCCACTTGCAGGTTCCATGCATGCCAATAGACACGATGCAGGCCGTAAAAGAAGTTAATAGGAGAAATAGATTCTCCCGATTATTTTTTTTAGATCTCCCACTTTCGTTTACCAAAATGTTGGCATGTATGTTCCCCTCCGCTGCATGACAAGGAGAACCTAACTCAAAGGCAGTGAGACAGGACGCATGCGGACCCAGCTGCGCTGATCTTGACTTTCTTTAGAATGCAAAAAAAAGCGAGTCTCCCTGTCGCGTGCTAGAGGTTGCGTCTCCAGGGTCATTTGCCCTGCGTGTATGCTAGGCATTAGGCAACAACGACTCGTGGAGAGAATCAACCAGCCAGCAGCGCCAGCCGGCTCACTTGCGGCTGTACCACGCGTTCCGGAGTAGCGGGACTATCTCTTCCGGTTTACTATCAAGGGGCTTCTTCCGGGCATGCAAGGTTTGTTTGGGGATGCGTGGGCTTTCTTATTCTGGAGCTGCTCGTTTTATGTTAACGTTGATTCGAAATCAAATTAGAGCATTAATATGTGGGATGTCTGTCGCCGGAAGGTGCGAGGTAAAGTTCACATTTGAGACAATGAACAGGGAGGTTTGTCATCAATGGTGTTGGAGGGCCCGGTTTATTGCCTAAGTGTGCAGAGGGGCTGAAAATAAAAGAAAGTAGGATGGCCTTGTGTCCTTTGCGCTGCAGGGTTGATGGTTGACAATGGTGCCTTTGCGTGCTTTGTGGGGATAAGGGCTGAGCAGGCTGGGGTGTCATCATGTACCATGTAGTTTATGAACCTATTATAGACGAAGTACCGCTATGTTCTATTTACATCGAATTGGTGGCTATCTATGTAGAGTCATATTGTCGGTTGACGCCGCGAGGGTTCCTTGTAACCTGGTGTGATTTTTTTCAGCATTTATCAGCAATGCTGGGAATTGTAGCCGCAATTGGTTTAGTGTCGTCAGCTGGAAAAAACTAGGGTACTGTCTCCGATTTTTATTTAGGAGATGAGGCTGTTCCGCCTTTAGTATAGCTGATTGATCTGCCCCGGATTTAAGTAAACAAGTGAGGTGTTCTTTGTTTCTGTAGAAGGGGAGCGAAGCCAGAAACTACGGGGCGCATCGGGGGACAGGGAGCGGGGGCGAGCGAGCGCGGCAGCCTGCAAAGCAGTCCCAAAAACGCTCGTGCGTCGTGGCTGGCCTTTGGATGAGTACGCGCGGCAGACATGTGTTTCCACTTATCGCGCCCGCGTCTGGGCACGATAATTGGAAACACATGTTTGCCGCGCGTACCCATCCCAAAAAGGCCAGCCACGACGCACGAGCGTTTCTTGGACTGCTTTTCAAACTCGCTTACAATAAGTCTTCGCCTCTAAACAGCGCTTGCGCGCTACTCGAGGCTCGACCTAAAAAAACTGTTTATCAAACGTAACGACTGTTCAAGAATGTTACCCTTGCGTCCTGCTCACCGTCCTTACCAGTTGCTTTGGAAATGCCTGTGCTGCAGGCAGATCCAGAAAAAGGTTCTTGCAAGGCCTTTTCTCTGGTTCTTGGGGTTGGCTGTGGTTATTAAACAGTATTGGAGGTAGGTGCAGGCGTCTCGGTCACTCTTGTACTCCGATTGGATGACCGAGTTTCTCCCTTTGTATAGTTAATGCTCTCTGTGAAGCAAATTCAGACAGTTGATATTTTCTCAATAATGCCAGGTTAGGTTTGAAACGTGCATACATTATCACATAGTCATGACACACAAATGCAATCTCTATTCAAATATAGCTTTTTGAAAAAGAACAGGCCTTTATTTACATAGAAGAAATGTAATGGTAATGAGCGCAGCCACTGGAATTATGTGATTCTGCAATGTCTCTGTGTATAATTATGGATTTGCTGCTTCTGCATTATAATCCATCATCTGCTGCATGATTTCCAGATTTTGATTTAAAAAATGTTTTAACTCAAACGGATCAAAAGTATCTAAAAACGTAGCCACACGTTACCACACAGTGGAAGGCTCCCCTGCAAAGATTGTCAATTAACCTGCTCCGTTGCTTAGGTTGTATTGAGGTGTTAAACTGGTGCTAATGAGTTAAAACCTTTGTCAGACTATGTTAACATGTAAAAATTAGAATGTAATGAAGTAATAATATCACAAAATGTGCCACCTAATTTGCCTTCTATTGCCACATAATTTAGTCAACCCTGCTGCATAATTCTAGTGGCGCTGGTAATGAAGAATACAGAAAAGGAAGATCCTTTCCTCTTCTTAGTCTTAGTTACCACCTCGAACAGATTAATAGCATTTTCGTGGCGGGGTGTTACAATTTAGTTAACGTGGGTCTCTGACACATGCACTTCAAAGTTAGTGCCTTATATATGCGCTCTTGGTGTTCCCGGTGATAGTGGCGACCTTAAAGTGGTCCTCGCCTGTGGCGCCGTGTCTGCATTTGAGGTGCAGTTCTATACCCAGGTATAATGCATATTGACATTTCCCTCTAAATTAACTACAGTGACCCCTGCTTGTGTTTATTTTCATTTTGATTAATATGAATGTTATTTAGATTGCACTTGCACTAATGATCACCAGTATCGGAATGAGTGGGAATGACAAATGAATCACGATCCCCTCTGGTGTACCGGTCATTAGGGTTACCCTTAAATAATTTTGAACATCTTTTTATAGGAACAGTAAATGTAAGTGGAAGCATGGCTGTTAACTATCAAAATAAGAGACAGACCATCCCTACCTCCTTCCTCTCTGCGTTTCTTTGTCTTCATTGTCAGCCTCTTTCTAGAGCTATTAAAGAAGATTTACACCACAGCAGACCACGTATGAGGATCCCTGCAATCCATTCTGGCCGCAGGTCAAGATCTTATCGACCCAGCACCTTACCTGAAGGGTAAATCTCCTCCACCATTACTGACTGGATTTTCGAACTTTGAGACTGTGCTAGCACTGATTGGCAGTGGGCTGCTGCCCAACTGACAAGGACTCCGCATATATGCTGGAGCCTCCCTCCTAAAATGGGAAGATATCTGCCGGCAACAGACCTGCGTGCCCGTGTGGTAGTGGCTGAATCTTTGTGTTGCTTGCTTCCAGTTTGTCATGACTTGGACTAAGGCTGATGCCCCGAGCAAGATCTTATGTCTTTCCCTACTTATTTTGATTTCCTTAGTGACCACCATCAGCTAGTGAATGCAAACAGTATTTTAAGAATAAAGGTTTTGGATGGAGCAGGTTGATCGCCTGTGTTTTTAAATTATTAACAGTGGAACATTTGCTATCAGCTAGTGCAAAGAGTATATATTGTTTGTAATGTGGGTGCCCAGTACAATTCTTATGTTAATTGGTGGTTGCTTTATTGATTTGTTTAATTTTCATTGTTTAGTTTTCATTTTATGGTACATTCATATCTAAAGTGTCATTAAAATGTTATTGGCTTTCCTGTTTCAAGAAACACATCTGTTGGGCACGAAGTGCTCCTTTCTGGGGCGACATGGCTATTCTATGGTCTACCACTTGGGGTTCACAAGATGTTCCAAGGGCGCTGCGATCCTCCTGCATTCGTCTTTCCCTCTAGTGGTTCACACGATACACTCTGACCCACTAGGGCGCTTTGTGGTCATACAGGGGATGTTGGATTGTCGACCATGTGCATTAGGAAGTATATAAGCGCCCCCCAGACTGCTAGGTGACATTTTAGAGGAGGCCTCGGTCTATTTGACTGAAGCCGCCCCTGGTTTTACTTTACTGAGGGAAGACTTCAATGCCGTGATGGACCCTGAGTGGGACATGAACTCCAGCTCTGGGGGAGTCGATCTATGCTCTTGAGGGACTGGACCACCGCACTGGGTCTGGGGGACGTCTGGCGATGACCCACTGGACCGAACAACAATATACTTTCCTTTTCCCCCCACCCATGGCACGTCCTCCCGTCTAGATTATTTTTTGCTGCCTTGCCCTCATCGGATGTGGGTTACACCATGTGGACACAGGTTCTGTCCAGGGGACTCTCGGATCATTCTCCAATATTACTGACAGTAGGGAGACTTCGTGGAAGGGAGTGGGGCATAGGCAGACTGAATGCCTGGTGGCTGTTAGATGGTGAGTTTGCAGAGGAGATCCTCAGTTTAATAGTCGATTACTTTCAAGTCAATAAAGACACAGTCTCCTCCCCCACTACCCTGTGGGAAGCATTTAAATCTGTCCTTTGGGGTAAGGCCTTTGCTCTCATTGGCGAACGCAAAAGACACAAGGAGGCCGAACTGATGCTGCTGGAGGACGATATTGGAGACCTGGAGCGGAAGACTGCTGCTGTTCCTACGCTTGCGGCCCAAAGTGACCTGGCACAGGCTCATGCAACACTTAAACTGAAATCTATGGACTCGGCGGCTCTGAGCCGGCTCCACTCTCAGGGCCGTGTATACGAGTCAGGAGATAAGGTGGGTAAGCTACTATATTGACTGACGGCAGCCTTGCGGGCCTACAGCCTATTCATGGAGTTGCAGTTGATGTAGGGAGATTTGCTGAGAGAGGCTGAGCTCTTAGCGCGTGCGTTTGCCACCCATTTCCAAGCCCTATATGGTTTACGGGAGCCTGGTGCTCCAGAGCGAGCAAACCCTCTCATCCGTGACCTGCCTGTCCGTACGCTAAGTGTGCGGGAAAGCTCTGACCTCGATTTACTGCTTACGGCAGAGGTGCTTCAACAAGCTATATAGTCTATGCCAGCAGGGAAAACCCTGGGACCAAATGGTTTCCCGTTAGTTCTATATAAAAAAAATGCTCCTCCTTGCTGATTCCACACCTCCTAGCATTGTATGGAGACACCTATGATAGAAGGGAGCTTCCACGCGACCTCCGAGAGACAGCTATTGCATTGATATTGAAGCCTGGCCAGCCCCTGGAGGAGTGTGGTTCATATCGCCCCATCTCCTTCATTAATTTGGAGGTGAACATTCTAGCTAAGGTCCTGGCGATGCTCTTGGCTGCTGTGATCAGCTTAATAGTCCACCTGGACCAGAACGGCTTTATGCCCGGTAGAAGTTTCAGGCATTGCCTCAGATGACTCCATCTGGAGTTGGCTCGCCTCGACGAACTTCAGGAGGGGGCGGCGCTGTACCTAGTTGATTTCGATTGAGCTTTCGATTCGGTGCACTGGCCTTTTCTTCAGGCGGTGCTCGTGAAGATGCAGTTTGGTCCACGTTTCAGGGACTGGGTTTCCCTTTGTTGTATTCCTCTTAGGGTATCCGTATATAGGTTTTCCTGCATCATGTCCTTATATAGGCAAATTTCGCCATGCCCTTATATAGGCATAAAATCCCAGTCCTTATTTAGGCATTAAACCGTGCACTCCAAATACAGGCATGGTCTCCGACATCCGTCCACCCTAACGTCACAACGAGTTCTTGAAGAACAGACCCTTAGGCTTCGGGAGTTTCCCTAGCACAGGACTATTGATTTCTTCAAGGACTCATCTATTATGCATGAACCGTTATACCTTAGGGGTTCATTCATGACGTCTTCCGCTATCCGATTCACGTCAATGCTAACATTCTGAGGTACCTCTCAGGTATAAATATACCTTCCCTAGCCCTTGTAAACTAGAGGAGACCTCGACTTCAGAGGAGCCCGTTTCCCGGCCTGACGCACTGAGAAGTCGCTGTCATCCCTGCACGCAGAGAGTCCAGCTTCCAGTGATCGGACTTCCCTCGCGGGGTGTTGGAGTTCGAGTCTGGCAAGAGATTCCTACCTCTCTCATTCTTAAGGTATGGGGCTGACTAGAACCTAGAGGGACTCTTGGCATACTAGGCATACTAGACTTAACATACTCTTAGTATACCATAGTAAGGAATACTTCACCTACTTCATACCTCTCCCTACACCTAGATTAGGTTAGGTACATTAGGGGTAGAACTAGCTTAGAAACGCATCGTATGAGTACTCGCATTTTTAGTCTGTGTTATTTATGTAAATGAATATCTACTAAAGATCATGCTAGCGCAGTATTATTTATTTCTACTGCTTACGCTGTACATTATTTATCTTGCATACTGTCTTGTGATCGTAACAGCACATTTTACTTACACAAGAAACAAGACTGTTCAATAAACCTTTTATTGAAACGCCCGTCTATTCTTTCTGTGTAACTTTGAGGAAAACTATGTATGCACGATTGAGCTGAGTGAAATAGTTATCTATTGTTTCCACGACTCTGGGACACGTTCTGATTCTAAAGGGAAACAAAGTTGTCATGTTTTGCGGCTGCCAGAAACTACTCCTTCTTGTTTGTCAAGGAGTTTCTAGTGGCCTCTGAGCTAGCTGGCACAAGTAATTAAGTTTAATATACTCGATAGGGACATACTGACCTTAGTCCTATGTCAAACCTATAGGGGATATTATTCCAATGCGCAGAGCCTATTAGGGAAATAGGAGCTACACTACATGGCGCCCAACGTTTGGTAAGGCGGTAATTTAACGCTAGATACTGAGTAACTCAGCCGTGCTTTTTCTCTCAGAGACCCCTACCCATATACTCCAAAAGACGTCTGGAGTGGGCAGGGTTAAGTATCCGCCACGGCTACATAGGGAAGTACCCTATATATTAGCTGTTTGGTTTGCTCAACGTTGAAGGATACAGTGTTCCAAAATATTGTGCACCTTATCTTTGTTTCCTTGAAACTTGTTCTACATTTTTCGAAAAACAAAATGTCCATAACAGGGGACAAAGCCACCGGAAACGGTGGAGCTGTGGCTGATCCAGCCCAAGCAGCAGTTTTTAACTTTACAGGGTTAAATGAAACAGAGGAGGGTGTTATAGACATCCATCCAAACTTAAGAAGAGCCATCACTCTAAAACTCATAAAACATGGCCTACCACCAAGAGGCGGTAGAGCAGTTTTCGTGATAGAGGCACACGAATCCTTTCAGACAGAGGTATTCTATTCATGGGTAATATTTCCTGAATCAAATTCAGTAACTCACACGTTTCACTTCTACAAAGAAGATGATCCACCAGAGGAATACATTCCTTTCGAGGATATAGAAATTCCATTAACATACCAGGAGCATCAGCTCTGGTTTAAAGGCGCCCTAAAACATCACAGAAACATTACCAGGCTCGGTCCACTAGGTAGACCAGGAGCAACATGGCCGATTCTAGCCGGCCATACACCTTATCCCGACATTGAAGAAATGTCAGACGAGGAACTACTTGTTCAACTACAAGAACTAATAAAAATCTACAGACAATTGGTCCAATATGTCATGCGGACTTTCACAGTCCAACCACCATTGACACTTCCAAATCAAACTCCCCAACAGGGGAATACACTAAAAATTACACCACAGACTCTATACGCAGTCATGGGTAAAATGCCCACAAAACGTGAGCAAATTCCATTCTGGATAGCTCAAAAAATTACTCAAATCGAAGCAGTATTTCCAAATACTAGCCCGCATGAGAAACACAGAATCCTAACAATCAATTTACCGATGGGGATCACACCACAACTGGAAGACTGCACCACTTGGGGCTCAGTCTTTGCTGCCATCTATACTAAAACACATGGCATTCCGTCAATGGCGGTAATACCTGATGTCCTGAAACAAATTCAAAACGAATACGGGGCAGAGCCTGCTCTAAATTTAGGTATAAATTACTGAAAAATTTCGACCAGGTCTCAACAATAATATTATCTAATATTAAAGGGGAGGCAGCAGCAGTGGCGATCCGCCAAAAATTAAGGGAATTCGATGTTACAGAACATCAAACTGAGCTACCCAGAATAATTGAACAATCTTATGCAGAATTAGGCAGAGATAGTTTGGGTGGAAGACCGGTGAAGCCAAAACTATCAAAGTCCTGAGAAGGACTCTATAAAACAAACTCCTACATCTTCTAAAAAGAAGTGGGAGACTAATAAACAACACTCAAACGAGAAACGTTCTCAATCCCGAGGTAGGTCTCCTCAAAAGGAGCCCTCTGAAAGGAGGTATAACCTCAGGAATAGGGATAATCTGAAAAAGCCTGACAGGTATCAAGATACTGATACACGTTCCTCTCGTCCCTTTCAGATCTCATCACAGACTTCGGAAAGAAGAGGACGATCAGAACATAGAGAAGAACGCGTGAAATCCAAAGAAGAAAAACACGCTATAAAAAATAAAACAAAACCTCAATTCTCCAAAAGAAAGTAGCAGGTCTAAAGATCAGACATGCCGAGAATACTGAGAACACAACTCAAGAACGGAGAATGGGCCCAGACAATGCTGGACAGTGCAGCAGAAGTCACAATAGCTCGCCAGAACCTGAAGGAACTTCTGGAGATAGTGGACTTGAATGAGTACATTACAGTTGAGACTGTAGACACCAGGGTTAGTACTCCACAAAAGTTATATGAAATAACACTCCGGATGGAGGGAGACATACCTAGACAGGTGAAAGCACTTTTTTGGGAAAGACTATCAAGGGGCTATGACATACTTTTAGCGGAAAAAGACTGGCCACCACAATTTGTCAGGGAGTGCCCACACGGCGAGGACATTATTATGCCTGCCTTCTCCAACCATATTCCAATTCACTTAAAATATACATATGCCAGGAAATGTGCAGTAGCCCAGGCCCCAGCATTATATAAAAATCATGTAGGATGGGATGAGGACTCGCCTCACCATAAAATACATCTGAAACATGAACCTACTGCACAAAGGCAGTATCCAATAAAGCAAGAAGCTAAAAAAACAGGTCAGGGAGATCTTAGATCAACTTGAATACCAAGGGGTGATTGAAACATGCACCTCCTCAATGAACAATCCTTTGTTTCCTGTCTCCAAACCAGACAATACATATCGTCTAGTTTTGGATTACAGACACCTAAACACTTGTTCAAAAACCTTTGCAGTACAAAATGCACATAGCACAGCATTAATGAATAACATTGTGCGTAAAAATATAAAACCACATTAGACATATCAAATGGTTTCTTTTGTCAAAACATAGCACCTGAAAGCAGGTACTTAACAGCATTCTCCATAATGGGGACCCAGTGTCACTTTTGTCGACTCCCACAAGGGTTCAAGAACAGCCCAGGTTTATTCTCAGCGAGGGTAACGGAGTTACTACAAATTTATGACAATGAGGCATTGTCCTATGTCGATGACATCTATCTGACAGACGATGACCTGGATAAACACTTGAACAGAGTGAGCACCATTATACTGGGCTTCGCCTCTGAGGGCTACAAGTTCAACTTTAAAAAGTCCCGAATTGCCCATCTCAATGTCCTATTTCTAGGATATGAGCTTTCAAGTGAAGGCAAGAGCTTGGCAGCTAACTTTCTAGAGAAATGTGCGCTGCTCCAACCTCCAAAAACGCTAAAAAACTTACAATTCATCCTGGGTTTCCTAAATTTTGGAAGAACATACATACTAAATTACGCAGAAAGGGTTAAACCTCTCTACGCATTAATCAAACCTGATTTTTCAATCAAAAATTGGACAAACGAACACACAGAAATCTTGCGTTCACTCCATGGTTAACATGTTAGCAACAAATCACTTACAAACACGCATAAGTCAACGCAATTTGGTGATCCGAATAATTTCGGGTCAATGCGGATTCACCTACTTAACATTTAATGAGGGTGAAAAATACCAATCGCATACAAATCTCATTTGTATACACAAGCGGAAATGCGCTTCAGTTCAACTGAAAAAATTCTGACAGCAGTTCAAACCGCTGTAGCAAAAGAAAGAGCCTTAGCCCAAGGGAAACGCATTATTGTCGTAACCCCAGTACCAGCTTTAGAAGCGGTTACAAAAGCAAGCATTCCAAATGCAAAAGCATTACATCCAAGATGGATACAATGGGTTAATTCTCTTGCTGCAACTGATGTTGAATATGTTTTTGATCCCGATTTAAAAACGCAAGCATTCCTGCAATATGAACAAGAATGTCCTCTGCCCACTGAAATTCTGCCTCTCGATCAGTACGAATTCATAATTTACACTGACGGATCCGCACAGCCCGCAACAGGGAGTAAGCAAGCTTACAGTGCAGCGTGTGCAATCGTTAAAGGTCGCATGCGAGATGGCATCTTCAGACCTATGGTCACAAAAACTCAATCTCTAGGAGATTGTACAGCTCAGCGAGCTGAACTACAAGCATTCAAACTGGCACTTGAAAGTACAGATCGAGAATTCCCCACACTGATAGTGTGTGATTCCTTTTACTGTGTTCAGTCGTATAATGAATATATACAAAACTGGCATGAAAATGGTTTCAAAGATGCGAAAGGTGGCACAATAAAACACAAAATGCTTTGAGAACAAGTAGTTCAGTTGAAAAACGAACTACCAAAGGCTCACGTGATCCACACACTGAGGGCCTGATTCACAGAACTAACTTACGTCAAAAACGTAAAGTTAGTACTTTTTGGTATTCACAGAATACACTTACTCATTTTGGTATTCACAGAAGTTAGTAGTCCTAACTTTAGGACTCCTAAATGCCTTTTGTGAATACAGAAAGTCTTAAAGTTAGGATTTTTCTCAGTTTAGGAGTAGTAAAGTTAGGACTCCTAACTTTACTACTCCTAAACTGAGAAAAATCCTAACTTTAAGACTTTTGGTATTCACAGAAGTCATTTAGGAGTCCTAAAGTTAGGACTACTAACTTCTGTGAATACCAAAATGAGTAAGTGTATTCTGTGAATACCAAAAAGTACTAACTTTACGTTTTTGATGTAAGTTAGTTCTGTGAATCAGGCCCTGAGTCATCAACGTGATGGCGTTCACGTTGCAGGGAATACATTGGCTGACGAAGCCGCAAAGGGGGCTGTTCAGACGGCTTCCGTAGCTGCGATCACTCGTTCAAAAACAAAAATAGACGGTGAGATAATGTTGGCTGTTAATGCTTCAAGCAAGGGCAGCAGTGCAGCGTTACCAAAAAAGTTTCCACTCAAGTACTCTTATGTAATTGATGCGAACAACGTTCCTTTTGCTCGAATCCCTGGAGTGGGGGATACGGTAATTCCAAACATGGAACGTAGAGCGGCTTTGATTTATGAAACACATTTGGGGGAGGGTCTGTCACATCAAGGGATCTCTAAAACAATCTTGACATTAAAAGAGATGTACTGGTGGCCTGGAATGAATACAGAAATTCACATATTCATCAACAACTGCTTAGACTGTAAATTACAGCGAGAAAGCCACCAGACACCATGCTACGAATGTAGCTGCCCAGTACAGACACCACTGTTAGACAGCATTAGACTATCTACGCACATGCGTCCTTCTGGACAAATGCAATCCCACAAATACTGAATCAAGGTTCCTATGGATATGGCCTCAGCGCTCGGCTGACGCTCGACTGTTATAAAAGATTTGCGAGTCTTTATCGGCACATACGCAATAGGCACGCTACATTCTGACCAGGGCCCTGCGTTTAGCTCTCGGGCTTACAAAGAAGCCATGGCCAGTCTGGGCGTTGCATTGCGGTACTCCTCTCCATTCCATCCTGAGGGAAATTCGGTTGTGGAAAGGAAAAACCGGGACATAAAGCAGTCTATAACAGCTAGGGTATTAGGTTCGGGTGACGGGTGGGTCAAACATCTTTATGGGGTCCAACGCTCATTAAACAGCCTGCCAAGAAGTTCTCTAGGGGGGGTCACTCCATATGAGGTCCTATTTGGGACAAGAATGTGGGTACCAGATCTCGGTGACGTAGGCACAGTGGTGGAAAATAAAACGTTTGATATCAAAGATTGTTTGGCTGTTTTACAGGAACTGAATGAGTTAAGAAATAAACAAAGCAACGTATTCCTGCAGCCAACCACCACTGGGGAAAAACCGGCGGTCCCAGCAAGGCCTGTCTGGATTCCAAAAGTTGGGGATCTAGTCAGAGAAAAAATTGCGGACAAGAAGGAATTTGGACCTTCTTACAGACAACCAGTACCTGTCCTAGCAGTTCAAGGAACAAGAACAGTACTTCTGCCGCCCCTTGCTGGAAGAAAGGAGAAAAGATTTGTGTCCATCGACCTCATCAAACCACAGTATGTGGCCAATACTAAATAGTAGGCCTCGTGGACTCCGACCTAGTAGCAGACGCACTCCTCTCGCTACTATCCAAGAGGTTCAGACTGAAAGACTGATAACCATCGAGAATTCAGCTGTAACAGATGAAGGACTAGGCAACAATGCAATGGAACTCATCCCTCTTGAAAACCAAGTAACAGTTCATCCAAATACACCTGTCTACACCAATGTAGCAAGTGATCAACTGGTTCCAGCGATTTGTACAAATCCTGATGCAATTACAAGAATTGACAGAACTGCTTCTGGCTATTTCATTAACTTTGATACGTTCTCAGAAGATCCGAGTGAACCTGAAACGACGCCAGCATCATTGAAATTCAAGCAGCAAGTACAAGACTTTCTTCACTTTCTGAAAAAGACTTATTTGGTTTCTCCATGGATTGAACTCTGGATTACATCTGGACTTTTTGTTTTCCTGCTCTGGCTATCTTTGGTTACAACTATGAGCGTGCTTATAAGTGGCAGATACATCCATGTGAATACTGAAGGAAAAGACGTGAACGTACTTTTGAAACCTCATAAATCTTCCCATCGTGAAGCAAGAGACTTGTCATCAGTGAACATCACAGCCGTTCCTATACAGGATGGTATAGTGTGGGACAAAACAGATTTTGATATCTTCGGCCTGACGGAACAATTGAACATTCCACATTTATTTAAAATTTCACTAAGTGATCTAATTTTGTCCAGTACCTATTCTGATGATTGGGACTTTGAGACTTGTTATTGACATAATGTTTGACCTAGAAAAATCTGCTGCATTTTCTAAAAATGAATATTTAGAGGGTTCATCAGACTATGAACAACTGTATTGTTATAACCACTATGGTCATCATTATTTGCATAAATCTGCATACCCAAGAAATGTGTTTATGTTTAACCAATGAGAGCATTGTCCTACACCACCAAAAGGTAGTTCAAAAACATTTGCTAACAAGTTTCCATATTTTTCAGGTTACAATACATCTGATCCAGAAACGTTTTACTATAAAAATGTAAACAAAACAGGACTGAAAATTATGTTAACTAATACAAAACAGATTTACTCTGCAGCATTTATTGCCCAACTGTCTAGACAGGGTTTCGACTTGTGGAAAGACACAATAGACACAAAAACTGTGTGGGGTACTAAAGATTGGCAAGTGCAGGGGATAGAAGCGTTATTTAGAGCCTGTATCATCCCTGAACAAATAATGTTTTTGAATGAAACTGTCCAACAAACATCTTGTCTTGGATTAGCCAAGATCAAAGAGATGAAGACACCTTCTGTACCAACACCTGCCAGTGATAATAATACACAGGCAGTGGTGACAGTTGACAATATACTACAACTCAACAGATCTAATCCTGATTGGAAAAAATGGTTGATCTGGCCCACAGACACGAACAACTGTCAGGAAAGATTCCTGAATGAAACTCAGGGCTTTACTATTCATAGGCCAGACCCAAGATACGTCCAAAGACAGCATCCGGGGGTAGTAACAACATACAGTGTAGGAAAATTATGCCTCGATTGGCTTCAGAAATCTACACTACAGGATGTGAAACAACACTTATCCTTACTTAAAGAAGACGCAGACCTTAGGGAATTCTTGCTTGGACCAAGAAAACCGCGTCAAAAACGTTTCATATATGCCGGCATTTATTCTGCCTATAATGAAGCATGGAAAGTGTCACAGATGGAGGCCGCAGAACGAATATGTGAACTTGATCGTATTAATTTAGAGAAAACCCTCTCTGTGGTCGACAATGGGTTAACAACTTTGTCCTCCAGAATATATTCATTGGACGGCATTGTATCCTCTGCTATCGACATACTAGAACATGATTTGGCGATGTTACAGCAAAGCCAATCTCAATTACGTTCTATTGTGTTATTAAGCTGGACGCTGCAATCTTTGCGTGCGGGCTATGTGCCTTGGCGTTTCATCAACACGTCGGTTCTGTTTGCAGAATACAATCAAACTGATAAACAGATCGAACTGGCACAAAGAGGAGCGAAGTATGCAGTGCTGAGCATTGAAAAACTGGAAAAGTTACCATTCACAGTGGCAGAAAAACCAGCTACAGAATGGCTCATTCATGGCAAAATCACATTACCTGTGACTACTTTTCAGTTTCAGTATTGCCTCAGACAAATGCAAGCAGGCAGATATGAAAGGTTGGGTAAGGAATACATTAAGACATCTTGGGATTTACCGTATATATATAGATGTTGGAGTGGGGATCGTGAAGTGTTTTTGAGCGGTACACACTGTAAACGGGCACTGAGCGGTTCACTTATATGTCAGGACATTTCTTTACACGGGACTTGCAATGGTTCTGTGGCAAATTTGCTTGCCATCAGCAGGGTACACCAGCTGCTGTGATTAATCTAAAGTTTGGACAACTTTCTAATGGGAGTTACCTCATGTTGAATGATCAGAGTTGCTGCGGAATGTTGCCAGGCATCCCATATCTAGTAACGGTCAACTCCAGGGTCACTTGCTGTATGCAAGTATTGTTTGCCCCAATAGACACAGTCAGGGAGTCGCCTCCATGGCCTTCGCTGAACGTCTCTTTTATAAGATTTGATACTTTGAGCAGAATGAAAGCCATGCTTTTACAGCAAACAGTGCCTTTGACCTCGGCCAAAGAAACCTATGATCTACAAGTAGCAAGGACTTCGGCTGAGATACAGACTTTAATACGTACAAACTGCCCTATACAGTTTGTGGAAATGATAGGACGTATCTTTAACATGTCTGATACAACCGGAATTGTACATGTATTTAAGAGCATCTGCTCCGGTCTGTTAGCACCTTTCCAGGCAATACTCGGAATCATCCCAAACTTTGCACATTCGGTGTTTGGTGGCATACCATTAATTCTAGCACTTGTTGCCGGAATTCTATTTCTCTTCCTGCTATTACGCTATGGCCAGCCTATTCGCAGACATCACTCCGAGCGAAATGGAGAAAGCTCTCCTTGAACGAAAGTGCCGTGAGCGAATAGTACAGCTTTTGGGCATGACTCGTCTACAGGACCTTAATACCACGTGGTTCCTGTCATTCAGACCAATCTGGCAAGATTGCATCTTACCTGTTCTACGATACCTGCTATGCGGTGAAGAACGCGTGTTGGACACCTGTCTAACATTTCCATCAGCAACGCCAACGGATGTCGATACTCTGCTGGTCCCGATAACGGCCCATGCTCTGTGTTGTCCCCAGAGGCTACCAATCCTGATGTCAGCGTTCATTGAGATCTCACAGTCGCTTCCGGCTGCTGCTGAGGTACGAGAAAGATCTACAGGCACACAGGTAACAACGGACGCGAACATTGCTGCGGCATCCTATGCTGAAAGCGATGCTTCACATCTCTGTGCAATTAATCTACTACACGAGGTGTTCCACCTGACACCAACTTCAGTGGACGATGTTTTGTCTACAGAAATAGATGATCTCCTGTTTACACCAGACCCGTAAACTGACTCTGATTCAGCCCACAGTGTTCCAGAGATGCAGTAACAATTTGGCCTTCATACTTCAAAAACTTGGAACTCTTCCCAAAATTGAACTTTTTCCCATTTTTTCGAACTAAAATGGCACTTCAATCTGCTTAAAGTAGAACTAGCCTTATAGTACAGACTTCGCGGTACTTCCACAGACACTTAGTCATCTTGTTTGTCTAAAAAAGAAAAAAAAGTTTGTTAATTTCCATGACATGAAATGACTTTGATTTTGGAAAAACTTATCGATCATTTTTTTGTCACATGTAAATATTACTGCTTATTTCATTCAAATTGCATTTTATTTTAAATATATGCCTGAAATGAAAAGCAATGCTTAAAATGTACAGTACCTTTTGCATTCTAATAGGTTTTTTAAATGCCTTTTAAATGGTTTTAAGAAATATTTTAGCGATATGCGGTACTCCATTTAATGTTTATCATTTTTAAATGTTTAGCATTTTAGTATTATCGTACACACGAAAGTGGAGTGGGTGTTGTATTCCTCTTAGGGTATCCGTATATAGGTTTTCCTGTATCATGTCCTTATATAGGCACATTTCGCCATGCCCTTATATAGGCATAAAATCCCAGTCCTTATTTAGGCATTAAACCGTGCACTCCAAATACAGGCATGGTCTCCGACATCCGTCCACCCTAACGTCACAACGAGTTCTTGAAGAACAGACCCTTAGGCTTCGGGAGTTTCCCTAGCACAGGACTATTGATTTCTTCAAGGACTCATCTATTATGCATGAACCGTTATACCTTAGGGATTCATTCATGACGTCTTCCGCTGTCCGATTCACGTCAATGCTAACATTCTGAGGTACCTCTCAGGTATAAATATACCTTTCCTAGACCTGGTAAACTAGAGGAGACCTCGACTTCAGAGGAGCCCGTTTCCCGGCCTGACGCACTGAGAAGACGCTGTCATCCCTGCACGCAGAGAGTCCAGCTTCCAGTGATCTGACTTCCCTCGCGGGGTGTTGGAGTTCGAGTCTGGCAAGAGATTCCTACCTCTCTCATTCTTAAGGTATGGGGCTGACTAGAACCTAGAGGGACTCTTGGCATACTAGGCATACTAGACTTAACATACTCTTAGTATACCATAGTAAGGAATACTTCACCTACTTCATACCTCTCCCTACACCTAGATTAGGTTAGGTACATTAAGGGTAGAACTAGCTTAGAAACGCACCGTATGAGTACTCGCATTTTTAGTCTGTGTTATTTATGTAAATGAATATCTACTAAAGATCATGCTAGCGCAGTATTATTTATTTCTACTGCTTACGCTGTACATTATTTATCTTGCATACTGTCTTGTGATCGTAACAGCACATTTTACTTACACAAGAAACAAGACTGTTCAATAAACCTTTTATTGAAACGTCCGTCTATTCTTTCTGTGTAACTTTGAGGAAAACTAAGTATGCACGATTGAGCTGAGTGAAATAGTTATCTATTGTTTCCACGACTCTGGGACACGTTCTGATTCTAAAGGGAAACAAAGTTGTCATGTTTTGCGGCTGCCAGAAACTACTCCCTTCTTGTTTGTCAAGGAGTTTCTTGTGGCCTCTGAGCTAGCTGGCACAAGTAATTAAGTTTAATATACTCGATAGGGGCATACTGACCTTAGTCCTATGTCAAACCTATAGGGGATATTATTCCAATGCGCAGAGCCTATTAGGGAAATAGGAGCTACACTACACCTTCTTTACTCTGACCTCTGGGCTCGGGTCAGGATGAATGGAGCCCTATCGCGCAGGTTCCCTGTCGACCGTGGCACAAGACAGGGATGCCCCCTCACTCCCCTTCTTTTTGCCCTTGTGGTGGAGCCACTTGTGGAGCTTGTGTGGATGGACGCAAGACTCGGCGGTTTCAAGTGGAGGGAGGGCATGGAGGACCATGTGTCGCTATACGCCGATGGCATACTTTTCTTCCTGCGAAATCTAGGCAAGACATTCCCACAGCTGATGCAAATACTTGAGATTTATAGCGCCGCCCCGGGCCTTAGGGTAAACTGGGGAAGACGGTCCTGGTACCCCTGTGGGAGACGCCTTTGGGGAAAGACCTCAGTACCCAGCTACAGGTGGCGAGTGACCACTTTCGCTACCTGGGCATGATGGGTGCTCTCACTGAATGTTGTTATTGAGAGCTTAATATTGCCCCGCTGGTGGACAGAACTCCGAGAGATATGGGAGAGTGGTCGAAACTACGCCTCTTGATAGTGGGCAGAGGCGCCCTCTTTAAAATGGTGGCCCTTTCCAGGTTCTTATATGTGCTCCAGCATTACCCTTACCCATTGACACTGGCCTTTTTTGCGGATCTCCAAGCCTAGATCTCTGCCTTCTTGTGGGCAGGCAAGAACCCTAGGGTATCCTTTGTGAAATGCCACTCCTCACCAAATGAGGTGGGTTTAGGCTGGGCAATCGTGAAACTATATACCTGGGCGTCCCAACTCTTTAAAATTAACGACTGGTTCCGGGCTGACAGGGACGACCCGGCCCATAGGCTGGAACTACACCATCCTCATGGGTTGCTCTCATTACTGTACAGCCGGTCTCCCCTCCTCCCTCACACCCTGCTGCCGGTTAGTCGGATTCCACTCCAGTGCTGGTACCTAGCCATCCGTCACATGAGATAGTACAGCAGAGTCACTGGGGCGACCCCTTTGTGGTATGGCACCTGGTTGTCTGAGGCGCCGGATTGGCCCGTTTTGGCGCTTGGGACCTTATTGATATCTCTACAGTGGGAGGTGTCTGGATTGGCGGGCACATGAAGTAATTCCAGGAGCTGGCGGAGGAGTCTGGTCTGCATAGTTCCCAATTCTACAAATATCTTCAGTTACTAAACTTATAAGCCACAGCTTTCAGTCCCTCCTGAGTTTAGCCCCCTTTACTGTAAGCTAGTCACTGACAAACTGGGTACACATGGCATTTCACATCTATATAGAACACTTGTTAACACACCGGATCCCTTGGTGACACTTAGGACTAGATTGGAGGAAGACGTTGGTGCCCTAGATGACGACGAATGGATAGAGGCAAAGATGGCCCTGCTCGAGCTAGCAATCTCTATGTGCCTGCGCCTAATCCAATTCAAAATCCTGTACAGGGTTTACTGCTCCCATGAAAGACTCTGGCGCATGGAATGAGCCCCTGGACCAGAGTGCCTGCACTGTTACCACTCCACAGGTTCCCTATACCACGTGCTGTGGGACTGTCCCGTGGCAAGGAGATACTGGGAAGAAATAAACAAGAGGATTGGGCGGGTGCTGGGATTTAGGCTGGAGTTTGACCCCAAGTGATGTTGCTGGGGATCATGGACAAGTTGGGGGGTGGCTTGTGCCTCATGCACTCTCCTGGTGGTGGCATAACCTGGCCCGCCATTGAAGAGATGCGACTGCGCCTCCCTTCCATGAGTGGGAGAGGGGAATGGACTACTGTGCTGTCATGGAAAATTTGGTGTACAAAGCACGAGGGGTTCCCCACAAGTCTGAGCGTATTTGGGTGCCCTGAAAGGGTAACGTGTCTGGGTCTGAATAAATGCTTCACCGGTGAGTTGAAGGGAGCCTCATGTATAAGAGCAGCGAAGATCACTGATTTACATTCCCCTCCCTGTTTTTATGAACCCCTCTGTGGACTTCAGTAGACGCCCTGGCTACTGTGTTTGGTTGCTATTTCCCTAGACTATAGATAAAGTGATGCTCTATGTCTTCTTTGTTTCTGCCATGTGCTACAGCTATGCCTTTGAAGCTGCATACCTGACTGTGTCATGGGTCTTTGTTTTGTTTTTGTTTTCTTTATTATGTCAAAAATCAGTATCCTATAAAAAAAAAAAATTATTGACTTGATACAATGTAACTGGCTGGGCATTCCGTATTTATAGTTAATGTGGAATGTTGTATTTAGTCTCTAGTTTAACTCCTCCTCCTTTGAGATCGGCCATGACAGCTTGAGCAGGCTACCCCAGAGAGTTGGGGAGTCGTCTTCAGAGAGAGCTTTCGATCCTAGTCTGACTGTCCAGTATTCCTGTCAGGAGGGAACATATGCAATTTCACATTGCTAAGTTGGTCCAGCTGCTGCAAGGATCAGGGACAAAGACTGACAACAATGTTATTTTATAGCACATGATGAAGAATTTAGTTGCACTTCATGATAAAGAAAACACTAATTAAATGATTAAATGTAACTAAAGTTTAACTTTTTCCAGCCGGGTCTGGTGTCTTAGTGGACTAATGTGTCCACTGTAATGACCTATGTTTGACCTCATGGTCACAGGTTCAAATCCCGGCGGGTCCACTCAGCCTTTCATCCTTCTGAGCTCGATAAAACGAGTACCATTGATTTGGGTAACAATAAACATCTGTTATTCAGCGCCAGAATACCCTTTGCGGTGAACGTACACCTTACAGATACACATGTTCATGTTATGTGTGCTCAGGCCTCCTCTTAGCTGTTCTTCACCAACTGCCACCACTCCAATACTGTTTTTTTGCTTATCAACTGGATGCAGGTAACAACTTCTCTAAGACCTTCTCTTTTAGTCTGAGCGCCTGCGTTTCTTTTCTGTCTCTTCTCAGAAGGTCCATATATTCTTATTCCGCTACCAGTTAATCAGACGGCGGGGGAGCCAGACGACAAAAGGGCTGTCACAATAGAGGGTGGGATAGGCAGTCAGAGCTCCTGGTTAACAAAACAGAAATTTCTTGAGTGCTTTCTTAAAAATAGGGCCTGATTACGATCTTGGCGGACAGGGTTACTCCGTCACAAACTTGACGGATATCACTCCGCCAAATTACAATTCCATTATGTCCTGTGGAAATTGTAATACGGAGTACAGGATATCCCTCTTGTTTGTAACGGAGTATCCCATCCGCCGAGATCGTAATTAGGTCCGTAATTAGGTATCCTATGTTACTGGACAGATAGACCATTCCATAATTTGAAACCCAGATATATAAAAGATGTTCCCCCAGAACGTGTGAGCCTGATCTAAGGAACGAGTAACAGGAGGCAAAATTAAGAACAAAGAAGCTTGTCAAAAGAAGGATTGAGTAAGTAATGGTGGTTGTGTACAGAATTTGCCGATTTTGATAAAACTTACTAGTAGAACAGATAAGTCCTTAGCTTTGTCTGGTGCTCAGGAGAGTGGAGGGAAAAGAACGTTCGAGAGTGACCGTTCATGAACTTAAACGGAGCAGCCACAACATGATTTGAGTTCTTTTATGTGTTTTTATTGAACATTTATATTTTTAACATGTGGCTGTTCTTGTGACCGTGAATCCAGCAATGTAGGACATTCAGTATCTTATTTGAGGCAGTTTTCACGTTGTTTTTTAAGAGACGTACTTGAGAGATTACTGACAAACACAATATGTCCATGCTGGGGTTAGTGTTGGTATCATCCCTGGTACTGTCTCTAATAATTGCTTTGATGTTTACCAGTGTAAGATGTGCCCAGTACGTATGTGCGCCATTTGGAGGCATATCAACATTGTGATTCAGAACAACTGTCCTATACTCAAATATGTTGTCATTATTATGTATCCTAGGGTGTTAAAGTATTCTTTTTGGCCATGACTGAGAGGCCCTTATCTTGAGTGACGAGGTAGATGAGTGCTATTTTTGAAATTCTAGATATTCTGCGGGGGGGGCCTTGTCTGATTCTTTTGTGTCATTTGCAAAAGTAGCATGTCTTACTAGTTAATCCGAGAAGGGCCCATCATCCTTCCTCTGTTGTCAGGACAAGACGATTTCATTTGCCTCCGCCAATCTGGAAAGCTCACTTTTCCTTTGGTGACGTGTCTTTATACAATATATTTTTTATGTCATGGGCATCTGTGTTTTTGTCAACAATAGTCACTTTTTCCCTTGGTTCTCGGTATCGACCCCCGAAGACTCTTTTTGGGGTTGCTGGTGATTCTGGTTCCTGCCAAATGTTCCATATTTTCGTCCAGATATGGGCAAGACCCAAACATATGTTGTAGATTAGCATTTGCAGATCGACATCTAGGTTATATGTTAGGTACAGATGGAACATTTTGTGCAGGCTGCTCGGAGTCAAATACCTATGGTGTAATATATTGTACTGTTTAATTTGCACATAGTGTTTCTTGTTACTAGTTTTAGGTATCCCAAGGCTCTTTGCCATTCCTTCTTTAAAGTCAGATCCTCCTCCTCCAGGCTCTCATGCTTTCAGTGCCATGTTTGTCATGCCCAGTTATGCTATGTATAATAGTGTTACTGATTTTTATTTATGTATTTTTTTGCCTTGCCTACACTTAATACTGTAGGGATCATGCTCTCTGAGGCTATTGTACCTATTGGTTAGTGCTCCAGTTTTTCTGGAAGAGAAATTTAAGCGCGTTCAATGTTGAAAATTGTCCTAATGGGATAATTAGTTTTTCTAAATTAGGTTTTATGTTATACATGTGAAATACCTACATAAAACAAAAAAATAAAAAAAATAAGAAGAAGAAAAAAGAGCCATATGATCGCAATAAACATAAATGCAGAGAATCAAAAACCCACAGCTCACTAGGAAACAGAATCCCAGGTAGTTTCAGATTTTCTGGCTGTAGTTTGGTCCTAAAGCTTAACCAGTAAAAGCTGCTAAGCAGATCAATATAAAATGTTAGTTCCACATCTAATCACTGTGTCTGTTTTCCAAAAATTCTTTCCAGTGTTGTCTTTAATTTCTAAATTGCTCCAAAATGTTCTTTGGTCTATTCCGATCGGGGTTAAGAATATTATTGGTTCTATAATTGATTTACACCATGTAACATCTTGTTCAGGCATGTGTGCTGTAGATACACATGCTTTGCATACTCCTGCTATCTAGTGTTGGGTCCGGGTGTTTGCAAGTTGTTTTTCTTCGAAGAAGTCTATCCTATTCACGAGGTAAGGTAACTCCTCCTTTCGGTGATAGTGCGCATGCGCATCGACTCCATTGTTGGATTGTTTTCTTTCCGTCATCGGGTTCGGACGTGTATTGCTGCGCTCCGGTTCGAAACTGTCCTTCGGGTTCCCCTCGGTGAGCAATCCACGGTACCCTCGACGGTATTGTTGTCGTACGCGTTTCCCTCTTTCCGCGTATCCATTCAATCGGGAAAGTCTCTCATCTTCGGTCGAAAACCCCGTGGTCAGCCTTCGGGCCTAGCCGCGTCAGTCCAGCCTTCTGCCGATGGAACGGACTCCGTTTCAGTTCTGTCCTCGGTGCCACTCCAAGTACCCTCGCACCGATCTACACCAAGTCTGCAACTTGTACCTCTCACCGGAGCACAAGGAAGAAGATTGCGAGGCCTGTCGGTCGTTCCGATTGAAAAAGACTCTTCGAGATCGTCGGGCTCGACGACGAGAAATGCAGCGCCAAAGCACTCAACATACTCTGGATATCTGCGGAGAAGAATCCGAACACGAAGCGACAGCTGCAGAAGAAGAAGAGGCCTTCTCGGTCGCAGAATCGGATTCCGACCTAGAGATCGAATTGCAGTCCAAAGACATTCCAGCGGGACTAAAACCCCCATACCCCATAGACTATTTGCCATTAAACATAAGGCTTGGGCACCACCTCTGCCTTCGGGCCTTGGTCGGCACCGAGACGATGTTTCCGGCGCACAGCCCTCCGGCTCGGCACCGAAACAGACAATTAAGCCTTCCGGCTCGGGATCGAGTTGAGACAGATCGTCTTCGGATCCGAAACATTCCGCTCCGAAAAACAAATCTGGTTCGGAGCCGAAATCTTCCGCTTCGAAGGACTAAAAGGACAAGTCCGGTTTGGCACCGAAAACTTTGGCATCAAAAGAAGATCTTCCAGATCCCCCGGAACCGATCTTAGAGGTTATAAAGGACAGATTAGATCCGAAACAGAAAAAGCTATATATTAATCCAGATACTGGACATATTTCAGCTAAAACTCCTTTCAAAAGGAAAGTCAGTTCAGAGGACACTGGATATAAGATTCCTCTTAAAAAGAAGAAGGACATTGCTACAAGTCCTATCCATCCTACTTTACCATCCCCTCCACCATCTTCACCTTTACCACAACTGCCAGGTTCAAATCCACTGCACATACTACTGCAGGGATCTCCTCATACACAGCCTGATTTAGGAGATGATAATGATGATGATGACAATGTCCCTTTGCCAACAGATCCATGGGGTGATTATAACATTGATACACCCATGGATAATGATCCAGATCTTTATCCTGCAAAACCATCACCTCCAGATGATAATGTCTCTTATCTAGAGCTGATTTCCAGGGCAGCAGCATATCATGAAGTACACTGCACAAAGAGGCTTTAGATGACGATTTCTTATTTGAGAAATTAGGGTCTTCACATAGAACTAGCCAGAGTCTCCCCATGTTAAAAGGCATGATGAGACATGCAGATGAGATTTTTAAGGATCCTGTTCGTGCCCGTATTTTAACACCAAGGGTTGATAAGAAATACAAACCATCACCCTCTGATCCTGATTTTATTAAAGGACAGCTCCTTTTAGACTCACTGGTAGTTTCTAACGCTCGTAAGAGAGTGAACTCACAGACCTCTCGTGATACACCTCTCCCAGATAAAGAGTCTAAATTAATTGATGCATCTGGTAAAAGAGTGGCTGCTCAAGCCGCTAACCACTGGCGCATTGCCAACGCGCAAGGCCTACTAGCTAAGTGTGATAGGGCACACTGGGATGAGATAGAAAGCTTACTTCAATGCCTCCCAGAAGAGCACAAGAAAAAGGCACAAGAGTTAGTCCAAGAAGGAAAACTTATATTTAACTCTTCTATTGATGCGCTCTTGATGCTGCTGACACTGTAGGGAGAGAAGTAAACACCAGCATTCTCTTACGCCGACATCCCTGGCTTAGGATTTCAGGTTTTAAACTAGAAGTGTAGCAGTCTATTTTAAATACCCCCTTTGACAAGGAACATCTTTTCAGACCTCAAGTAGATGAGGCTTTAGAAAAGATGAAAAAAGACACAGACGTGGCGAAATCCATGGGAGTGCTTCAGTCTCCATCTAGCAGAGGCTCCTTTCGCCGCTCATTTTATATGGGAGGGTCCAAAAAGACATCCTCAGACCCTAACGCTTCCTCATATAAATCCAACACAAAACCCTCTTCCTCCGGAGGCTTCTATAGAGGAGGATACAGAGGAAACAATTTTAAAGGTAGGGGTAAAGGCACGCCAACGCGCAACTCCCCTTCCCCCAATAAACAGTGCCTACACTTACCCCCGATCATTTAACACCTGTCAGGGGAAGACGTCAACAATTTCTCCCCATTTGGCAATCCATAACATCAGACAAATGGGTGTTAGACATTATCCGACATGGTTATTTCCTGGAGCTCACCAGCAATTATTATTATTATTATTATTATTTTTTAAATTTATATGGCGCACAGCTACCCGGAGGTTTCCCGGCGCCTACGGACCCGCACTAGAGAGAAGAGGACAGGACTCTAGTGGTTAAATCGCCACGTTTTTAAATCTTTACGAAATTTGTGGTAGATAGTTTCCTGGCGTAGTTGAAACGGGAGTGAGTTCCATAAAGATGGAGCTAAGTAGGCAAACGACCGTCCGCCCATACGTGCTCGTTTGATCCTGGGAACTTGAAATTTTAATTGATTAGAGGATCCCAGGAGGCGTGGGGGGAGGTAAGGATGTACCAAGGCACTAAGATAATGTGGTGCTGAATCCATTTTGATCCTATGCATGTAGCAGAGGGCCTTGAATTTGGAGCGATTTTCCATCTTAAGCCAGTGAAGGTCACGGAGTGGACCTGAAATAGAAGCCATTCTGGGTAGCTGACATAGAAGTCTGGCCGCAGAATTTTGGACCACTTGCAGCTTCCGAATCACCTCCTTATTTGCGCCCAGATACAAGACATTGCCGTAATCCAGTCTGGACACAATCAAAGCCTGAATAACGGTTTTTTGCGTAGATAGTGGAAGCATCCAAAGGATTTTTTTGAGCCATTTTATAATTGTAAAACAGGTTGAAGCGACCTTAACCACTTGCTGTTTCATAGACAGTTGGTCGTCAATGATTATACCGAGGTTGCGAACAGATTGTGAAGGGTTGGGGAGATCACCCATCTGAGGTGGCCAGTGCTGGGGACCCCAAAGAGTTTTATTTCCACCGAAGATAAGGAGTTCCGTTTTCCCTCTATTTAATTTCAACCTATTTGTGTGCATCCAGCCAGCTATCTTTTGTAGCCCAACCTGGAGAGAGGACACATTGGAAATCTCCTTGGAAGACAAGGAGAAAATAAGCTGGGTGTCATCCGCATATGAATATATGGTCAGCCCAGCCTCCTCCGCTATAGTAGCCAGGGGGCTAACATAGATGTTGAAAAGTAAAGGGCCGAGTATAGAGCCCTGAGGTACGCCATACGGGGAAACATGGGTCTTAGAGCTTGCAGTTGGAGAAAAGACCTGGAAGGTCCTACTAGACAAAAAGCTAGACAACCACTTGAGTGCTGATCCGACAATGCCCCTAGAATGTAAGATTTGTAAAAGAGTCGTGTGGGATACAGTGTCGAATGCAGCACTCAAGTCCAGTAAAATGAGTGCCACGGTATCTCCCTTATCAACACATTGGCGAATAGCTTCAGTGACTCCCAAGAGCGTGGATTCGGTGGAGAAGCCAGCTCTAAATCCCGATTGAGATGGATGTAGAATGTTCTGGGATTCAACAAACTGCGTCAACTGAAGGTTGATATGTTTTTCCAGAATTTTGGAGAAAGCTGGAAGTAGGGAGATCGGGCAAAAGTTAGATAAAACTTCTGGATCAGAATTAACTTTTTTAGCAAGGGAAGGACCATGGCATGTTTCCAAGCCGCTGGAACCCTTGCTTCGCATAGCGATGCATTGAGGAGGTCCATAATGGTATTAAGTATTGGTAAATCCAGTTTTTGCAAAATGGAGATAGGAAGGGGATCCTTAGGAGAGCCAGATTTTATGCTAGTTAAAATACGATAAAAAGAAGAGATGTCAAAGGGTATCCAGTTATCGAGCGAATTGCCCGGTCTATCATTAGTGTCTTGCGACAGGGACATGATGGTACAATCACATGGTGAGGCAAAGGTCTTAGATAGCAGCTCCACGTTAGTTGTAGTGTTATTAAATTCAGCGTAAATTTTATTGATTTTGTCAATAAAAAATTCAGCCACATCTTCGCATTGCGTTTCATCTAGCCCCGGTGGCTCTGGTTGGCACGTTGTGCCTGACAGTTCTTTCACCACTTTAAACAGAACTTTAGGGCTATTATGTGACATTAAAATAGTATTATTAGCGTGCTCAGCCAGAGCGGCGTTGCACAGGGCATGATAGCTATTTAAAGCTAGTTTATATGTAAGTTTTGCTCCCGGCGCATAGTCTTTCCTCCAACGTCTCTCCAAGGTTTTACATTTAGTTTTTTTACCTTTAGTTTTTCAGAAAACCAGGGAGCAGGAGGACGATGGTGGTTCAATTTTTTATTAGACAGAGGAAGGCATGCATCAATAGACGATGTCAACCAATTTTGAATGATGTCAGCATCATCTATATCGGGTGTGGTGATAACAGGCATGGTATTTTTGAGATGAAGATTAAAACAATCAACATCTAGCTTTTTCCAATTTCTGAACCCCGATTTGATGGGAAGAATAGAGGGGTTATCACGCCACATTTCCTGTTTCACCTTAAAGCCGACTAGAAAGTGGTCAGACCATAGAATAGGGAAGGCTGTCTGGCATGAGATGTTAGCTAAATTAGAGAAAATAGGGTCTAATAAATGCCCTGCTTTATGGGTGGGGCCTGAGTTGCATAGAGAAACATTCATTGCAGCCAGATCAGTAATGAGAGTGGAGCTAATGTTGCAAGTGGCTTCATTAAAATGTATGTTAAAATCACCTAAGATAGTAAAATTAGTGGCTTCCAACAGTAGAGGGGCAATAAGATCTGGGAATGCAGCTGCCCATGCCCCAGCCGGTCCCGGCGGGCGATAGATCAGGATCCCCGAGAAGGTAAAATTAGGAGAGAGTGAAAGTTTAAAAAGACTGGCTTCACAGCCCTTAAAGGATAAGTCCTCCCATTTGCATGTGTACGCAATTTTGAAAATTATTGCTATTCCCCCTCCGATTTTGTCCACACGATCCTTTCTAAGGATCGCGTAGTTAGGTGGTAGAGCAATTGCAATATCAGGTCCCGAGCTCCCATTTAGCCAAGTCTCCGTGAGGAAAATGGCATCCGGTTGTGAATTCAGTAAGAGGTCGTAAATGTCTTCCTTATGCTTAGCGAGTGACCTACAGTTAATACTGAAAAAAGCAAATTCAGTTCGGGGATCTGCGTCCTTATTAGCAGAAAGGAGCGTCATTTTATGTTTGCTGAGGGTGGATTCCCTGCAGGGTAGTGTGGTAAAAGAGAAACCACAGCAGAGACAGTAAGAATTAGATTTACCAGGAATAAGAGGCATGCAGTTAGAAACCGGCTTAGGCCGAAGAGCATGAAGTAGTTTTTGAGAATAAGTTATCTGGCCATTAAGGGTCGGAACAGGGGTTATGGCCCCTGGCCCCGTTCGGCCGCGGACGGGCGCAGACGGGCTTGCCTTTGGTGCGCCCGCTGCGCGCGTCCGCTGCGCGAAGCGACAAGCATGGAAATTTATACTCTGCCTCCCCCCACCTCTAGCCCGGAAGTGAAACTGACCGCCGCTCCCTCCACAGCAAACGGGAAAACCCGCGGTGGACCAGAGAGCGTGCGGTAACCAAACAAGGGTGTCAGAGATGTGCAGGTAGGCAAGCAGTGCAAAAGAGCAATAAAGTAAAACGTTTAAAAACGAACAGTACAATTTTTAAAAAAGGAATACGCTGAACACAGCCTCAGCTGACAGCTCTAACTATTTCTTAGCGCGCGTCCGCTGCGCGAAGCGACAAGCATGGAAATTTATACTCTGCCTCCCCCCACCTGTAGCCCGGAAGTGAAACTGACCGCCGCTCCCTCCACAGCAAACGGGAAAACCTGCGGTGGACCGGAGAGCGTGCGGTAACCAAACAAGCAATCCTCCCAATATTCCACCTCGCACTTACAAACTCTCGTCAGAACACCTACAGCTCCTCAAACAAGAGGTACAAGCTCTTTTAACAAAAAGAGCCATAGAACCAGTTCCGTTACAGTACCAAGGCTCAGGGGTGTGTACTCTGTACTTTCTGATCCCCAAAAAGGACGGTTCCTTAAGACCAATTTTGGATCTAAGGACCTTAAATCTGTTCATACTGTCAGAACATTTCCACATGGTCACGCTTCAACAGGTGCTTCCGCCTCTACAACAAAGCGATTTTATGTCCACACACGACTTAAAAGATGCATACTTTCACATTCCAGTTCACCCAGCACATCTCAAATACCTCAGATTTGTGATAGCAGGAAAACAATATCAATTCAAAGCACTCCCGTTCGGAGGAACCACTGCTCCCAGGGTGTTCACAAAATGTCTAGCAGTACTGGCAGCACATCTAAGAAGACAACATATTCATGTCTTCCCATACCTAGACGACTGGCTCATCAAAGCCAGCACACACCAAAGGTGTTTACAACACACTCAGACTACATTAGACTTACTCCACCAATTGGGGTTCACAGTCAATGCACAGAAGCCTTCACAAATGCAATCCTAATTGGGAGCGACTCTAAACACCTGCACAGCTCTAGCCTCTCCCAATGCAGCCAGAATTTGAAATATTCAAACTCTGCTACAACAGTTTCAGACCAGTCAGGACTTTCTTGCAACTGTTAGGAATGATGGCATCATCCATTGCAATAGTGCCTCATGCAAGGTTACACATGCGCCCTCTACAATAGTGTTTAGCACGTCAGTGGAATCAGTCTCAGGGTCAATTAACAGATCTAGTGTTGGTAGACAGCCGCACCGATTGCTCTCTGCAGTGGTGGAACACACAAAACGTATCAAAAGGGCAGCCCTTCATAGACCCTGTTCCACAGATTGTGCTAACAGCAGACTCATCTCTCACAGGTTGGGGTGCCCATCTTCACAATTTGACAATTCAAGGTCTATGGGACAACTGGTATAAAACTCTTCACATCAACTATCTGAAGCTTCTAGCTGTGTATCTAGCACTGAAAGCTTTTCAGTCTCACCTCATAGAGAAAGTTGTCCTAGTCCACACGGACAATATGACAGCTATGTACTATGTACAAAAACAGGGGGGGACACATTCTCTGCAATTGTCACGCCTCTCTCAGGCCATTTGGTGTTGGGCAATTCATCACAGAGTTCACCTTCTGGCAGAGCACCTCCCTGGAGTGAACAATCAGATTGCCGACCTCCTCAGCAGAAGGCAGCAACAAATACATGAATGGGAACTTCATCCCCAAGTTCTCCTTCCATACTTTCAAGAATGGGGATTCCCACAGATAGATCTGTTTCCCATAGTAGACAACTCAAAGTGCCCAAACTTCACCTCCAGGTTCCCACACCCTCTATCCAAAGGCAATGCCCTATGGATGAATTGGTCAGGGATATTTGCCTACGCTTTTCCGCCTCTCCCTCTCCTTCCATTTCTGGTTCGTAGGCTCAGGCAAAAATCCCTCACATTAATTCTACTGGCTCCCACTTGGGCCCTTCAACAGTGGTTCACAACATTCTTACAACGATCAATAGTTCCACATCAAAAGCTGCTTCTCAGTTCCAGCCTTCTCACTCAGAACCATGGAGAAGTCAGACACCAAAACCCCAAGGAGCTCAATCTAGCGATTTGGCTCCTGAAGTCATAGAATTTGGCTATCTCAACTTGCCACCAGAGTGTATGACTATTCTTAAGGAAGTAAGAAAACCTACTACCAGAGCATGTTTTGCAGCAAAATGGAAACGATTTGTTATATATTGTACCAATAACAATATTAATCCACTACATGCCTCTCCTCAACATACCATTTGTTACCTTCTGCATGTACAGCGTGCTGGTCTAGCCTACACTTCCATTCGATTGCATCTTGCGGCAGTAGCCGCATATTTGCAAAACAGGCAACTGACTTTGTTCAAAGTTCCAGTAACTAAAGCCTTTATGGAAGGCCTTAAAAGAGTAATACCACCCAGGGTACCTCCTGCACCAGTTTGGAATCTGAACATTGTGCATAAAAGGCTCATGGGTCCACTTTTTGAGCCTTTACACAACTGTCCTCTACAGTTTCTTTCATGGAAAGTTGCTTTCCTCATTGCAATCACTTCATTGAGGAGAGTTAGGGAGCTACAAGCATTAACCTTAGAAGAACCCTTTTTTCAGCTTCATAAAGACGAGTAGTTCTAAGCACCAACCCAAAATTCCTTCCCAAAGGGGTTTCTGCTTTTCACATCAACCAATCAGTTGTGTTACCTGTGTTCTTTCCTCAACCTGATTCTGCAGCAGAAAGAGCTCTTCATACTCTTGATGTCAAAAGAGCGTTATTGTATTATATTGAAAGAGCAAAAGATTTTCGTAAAACAAAACAACTGTTCGTGGCATTTGCTACACCTTACAAAGGCAATCCTATCTCTAAATCTAGTGTTGCACGATGGATTGTTAATGCATTCAAACCTGCTATGCTAAAGCTAAAAGAACTTTATACCTCCTAGAGCATATTCCACTCGTAAAATAGGAGCGTCTATGGCCTTTTTAGGTAACATCCCTATAGCTGGCATTTGTAAAGCAGAAACATGGTCCACACCACACACATTTACCAAACCCTACTGTGTGGATGTGTTAGCACGTCAACAAGCCAATGTAGGATAAGCTGTGCTAAAGACACTTTTTCGAACAACTGCAACACCTACCGGCTAGCCACCGCTTTGGGAGAATACTGCTATATAGTCTATGCAAAGCATGTGTATCTACAGCACATATGCCTCGAACGGATTATGCTACTTACCCAGTAAGGATCTGTTCTTGCCATGTTGAGCTGTAGATTCACATAATAATAATAATAAACAAGTTTGTAAAGCGCATGGTTACACTAGCTAGTGTGTCCCCGCGCTGCGGCTAGACCTTATCCATGGCGGTAAGTAACATAGCTAAAGGAGAGCATAAGGGTGGAAGAGCCACGTCTTCAATTTTTTCTGAAAAATAATTTCAGACGGTTTCTTTTGAAGTGCGAGAGGGAGATTGTTCCAGTGTTTCGCGGCTAGGTAGCGGAAGGAGCGGCCTCCCATTCTTGCTCTTTTAATAGCCGGGGCTATCACCTGTCCAGTCCCTGATGATCTTAAATGTCGAGATGGAGTATAGGGGGACAGTAGGTTGTGTAGGTAGCTGGCCCTTTCCCTTGCAGAATACTGTGACTGACACACAGGGCTTTAAAGAGTACTCTCTCCCTCACTGGAAGCCAGTGAAGGGCGACAAGGGTATTCTTAGAGGAAGTTCTCCTGGGTAGCATTAGAACAAGGCGGGCTGCCGCGTTCTGAATACATTGAAGTCTCCTCAGACACTTACTACTTGCTCCCAGGTATAGAACATTCCCGTAGTCTAGTTGGGAAGTTACCAGCGCGTGGACAAGGGTTTTCCTCGCTGCCACAGGCAGCATGTCTAAAGTTTTCCAGAGTCCTTTCATTACTCCAAAACACTTCCCAGCTACAATTCTGGTGTGATTCTCAAAGGAGAGCTTGGAGTCCAGCCACATCCCCAAGTTTTTAACCTGATTAGTGGGGGAAGGGGTCGGGCCCAGAGTCTGCGGCCACCAAGATGAGGACCAGATAGAGGGGGCATTTCCCACCACCAGAACCTCGGTTTTGATGCCATTTAATTTTAAGCAGTTATTCGTCATCCAGGTAGCCAGCTCTTGTAGGCTGGAAGAAAAATTGTTGGCTGCCTCTTCATGGGATTGTGACAAAGAGACCACCAGTTGCGTGTCATCCACATATGACACAACACTGATTCCATGTTTAGAAATAATCTCCGCCAATGGGGCGATATAGAGATTAAAAAGGGTGGGGCTTAGTATAGAGCCCTGTGGGACCCCTTGGGCAAGCGCCATGCTCTTGGAGTAGTGAGGTCGCTGAGCCACCTGAAAACTACGACCCTGTAAAAAGGACCTCAGCCATTCAAGGGCTAGTTTATCCAGCCCGCCTATCCATGCGCCCTGCCACCTCCCCGGGCACCTGTAGTTGTTGCAGTTTTCATTATTTACATTACATACGCATGGACATCTCTGTACTACACTCACTTATTTATTATTTATTTATTTGTTTTTTTGTATTATCCTACCGTCTGCAGGATTATAGGGAAGATTGGTCCATATCCCTACAAATAGATGTCTTTAATCCTTCTGTAAGAAAAACAGAAGAACACATGTGAAAGGTAGATTTCTATTTCAATATATATTAGAGTATTATCTTCAGATAGAGGTTGAATACTAAATATAGTGTGTTTCCCTCTTTTGTGTCATTGCTCACCTTCAGGGAGTCTGAAAATCCATATTGATATTTGGAGGCTTATGTGAGAGAAGACTCCAGTGGGGAGAACTTAGATTCCCCCGACATTCCTCTTATTATAGTTGGTAAGGCCATTGTGCAATAATTATAAAGAGTATGTTTGTAGTGTGACGTAGTATGAACAGGTTGTTTTGATTTGAATGTGAATCACCATGGATAGAGCCGATGATTTAAATATAAATGTTTTTATATATTTTATTGTGTATTGTTCAATGTTAATATGATGTATTAGAAGTTATATAAAAATATATATAAAATATGGAGATAAGAGCTTGAAATCTCTAAAATTGTTTTTATGCTATCTTTATAGAAGACTGTGTTGGGAGACACCATAATAGATTTGTAAGCCTGAAGAAGGTGGTTTTCCAGATTATACCACCGAAACACGTCGCTTTGTATTTAGAAGTCGCCCAAGTTACACCGGCTCCATCAGGAGTAAAAGAAGTGTTTAGAGTGTCAAACCAGTGACTTTAACATCTGTCTTTTTTTACTTGTTGTGCGACTTCTGACCTAATTGGTCTAGGATATTTTATTTGTGAGATTCTCCCATGTTTTCTAGATGAATTGTTTTTAATATTTGAAATATACAAAGATATGTTTTTTTAACAATTGTATATAAAAGTTTTGGTTTTTTTTGCACAATTTTAAAAGGATTTGATTAAATAAAAGCATATTATATGGTAATCTTTTGGTTTCTATTCAACTCTTGGTGATTTGACTGAACAGGTATGAAAGGAGTGTGGATGTGTATGCTTTAAAGAATCCCAAAGGGAGTTTGTTTTTTGAAATAGTGCTACACACACTTACTCCATTCTTACCCTCTTAAGGGAAAACGATCTAACAATGGAGTCGATGCCCATACACACTATCACCGAAAGAAGGAGTTACCTTACCTCGTGAATAAGAAAGACTTCTTCGAAGAAAAACAACTTGCAAACATTCGGACCCAACACTAGATGGCAGGAGTATGTAAAGCATGTGAATCTACAGCTCTACATGCCAAGAACAGATGCTTACTGGGTAAGTAGCATAATCCTCACCCAATCTGATAGTCTATGGGACTGCCCCTCCACCAGCCGATAGCCACTCTCCTTTTCGGTAATAGAAGCATTATGGCATTTAGTTTACGTATAGTCTTAGGCAGGCTTGCCTCATACCCCAACTTCATAACCAGGGGGAGCAGCTCAACTCTCAAGCCAGTATTTTATCAAGTTTTACAGTCACATCTCTCCAGTAATCAGCAATATCAGGGCATGAATCCCTCTTGTGGGGCACCGCTTCACTGTCATAAGTGATCTCTGTCCAGGTTCATCCTTTGCAGCCGCTCTCGGGTAATGTATATTCTATAAGGAAATGTACAGTGTATTAGCTGATGCATATAACTGGAAGACACCCGAGCTGCCCGCATTCAATATACACACACAGTCTGCGTTGTCTTAAACAAGACCAACGTCCCCACTTAGCACTCCTGAATTAATTCCATCCAATAATTCATGTTCATTCATTTAACCTTGATTTTTCAATGAAATTCTTTATTTGATAATTTTTTCATATTTCACGTTCATCGTGTTAAGTAGTCACACATTGAAGCGTAAAGTAATTTTTCATATTGTTGAACAAATCCCAATGCATTTCGGGACAAGCCATTCATCAGGGGAAGGTATTTTAAAATATAACCAGAATACATATAATCAATAATCCAAGCGATACAGCTTCCATAACTGATAAAAAACAAGCTCAGTGGGAATCGCTTTGGCCCAAAAGAAAGCGAAGAGTTAAGTATAGGTGAGTTGAAAGAGAAGGGAAGAAGAAAGTCCACCTAATATTGCAGTGACTCGTTTGTTAAACTCATGAACAGTTCATTGTGAAAAATCGTAGAGAATTCCTCGTAGAGGACGCTACAGAGTTCAGGGAAATTCCCTACAATTTGCAGTACTGACAGATATGGTCTTTAACAGATTTTCTGGAGGCAGTATCCAACAGCGAAATCACCTGCAATCTCCATGTGGGAATTCAATCCCTCTGCTGTCCCAAGTCAGATGTACCAGTAGGGGACAGTGATCTGAGCTAGTTCACTCAAAATAGTTTGCATGTAAGGTCAGTTCCTGAATTGGAGCACAAGAACAAATTCAGTTTGGAATATAAGGCGTGTTAGTAGGAGTATTCAATCTCTTTTGGGTGTAATGCTTGCCAATTATTCTTTAATATCCAATTGGAAAGCCTGTTATTGAGTGCTACCAACACCTTGGCAGTATAAGTGTTACGCAAGGAGATGGGTGAGATGATCTATCCCTTGTGCCGTAAGGGACACTGTTTATTCGATCAGTTTTCATACCAATCATAAAAGTTCAATTAACAAAATTGAATACACATTTACAAAATATTAGATCAATAGGACCAACTTTTAAAAGCATAAAATCAGCTTTAATAAGAAAGAAACAAAAACACTATTATTCATTACAGATAGGTGTGCAAGTTCCTAGTCTTTAGAGGATACCTTAAAACAGATGGATAAAAACAATAACAGTAATTCATTTTGATCAAATGTGCATTTTCCTAGTCTTTAGGGAAAGGCATAAAAACGACTCAACACAGTAACAGACCAGATGATCAGGCAACATTCTTAGGAAAAACGGACCTGGACGACATTATTTAAATTTATACTTACGCATTATTGGAAGTAAAAAAATATTCCGATGATCAGTATAAGATTTACAAAAGAAAAATATGTGCATATCAGATTGCGGGGTGACACCGTCACAGGGACAACAAGATAGGGCTTGAGGAGAAAAAGTATTTGTTGGGTAGCCCAGCATACAGGGGATAAGATTCAATCGGAACCATGTTAAAATACATCTGTGACGTGGATTTTTCACCATCAGCTGATATGTCCATTGTCCCACTGTAAACTGCGGGCCATCAAGATATGCTTGAACCATATATTTGCTACTATTGATTTCAGCCTATTTTTACCCATGATGGGTAGGAAACGAGTTTTTATCATTTTTCTCGCTATACTCGAACAATTACTTGGTGTTTTATATAAGGTTCCCAATCCCAGAGCAATCAAAATCTTTTTTACATACATGATCCAAAGGATCCTCTGTACCTGTTCTAATGTAAGATAATCAATGATAAACTGCTTTGTCAGGTTAACAGATTCCCTTCGCCATATAGAATGCCACAAGAGGATTGGCGCCATTCCTATCTGATCAGATATGTAGGGGACATCCAGTTCAAGGTGGCAGTTAAAATTTGAACAGCTATGAAGGAGACCCACCATTTTTTTACGGAAGGCATCTTCTGTCGTTTGTATGGCCACTGAGTTAGCATGGCCCCATACTCCGGCTCCATAGGAGGCTACCGAAGAGGATTTTGCCTGGTATACTTTTTTTACAATATCAATCTGTTTTGATCCTAGTTTTTTTGTGAAAGAAAGTATGGCGTTGTTACTTTTTTCAAGCATCAACCCTCTATTATTCACCATTGGGGACCATATAGCCATCCTGTCAAATGTCACTGCTAGATAGGAGAACGTGTCTGTCTGTGCAATGTTTCACCCCTCAATATGAAAGGTTCGGTCGTTCTTAGGTTTAGAACCTGTCACAAACATAAAAGACTTGGCCTCGTTCGTTTTAAGGTCCAATTTTTCCATAAAGAGAACATATGATTCTATCAGCTTCTGGAGTGCTATGCCTGTTCGTGCGATTAAAACCGCATCATCAGCATAAAGGAGTATTGGGATGCAAACTTAATTCATAGAGGGAGCATACAGGGTCGAGGCCAAAAGGGGAGCCTCAACTCCATTCGTGTGTAAAGAAAACAGGAGAGGGGCGAGGACACATCCCTGACGTACACCCCTAGTGATAGGAAACCATCTTCTACACTCTCCCTGGCTTCCATATCGAACACATGTGGAAGCAGATTATTTAATAACCTGCTGGTGCAGGGACACCACTTCGTCCACGGGTTCTTAACAAGTAAGGAGGAATCAACACTGGAGTGAAGTACAAACCATAGGTCATTTATTAACATTCATGAATGGGAGCCTCGTCCGACAAGCACCATAGAGATACCCAAGGAGAGAGAGCACCCTGAACGATGGTTACATAGGTTTTTATAGCAGAGATCACAAACAAGGGACGCCCAGAGGTAAATAGAGCTTTGGGAAGAACACACAAATGAGGCACCGGTAAGAATCAACAGCCTTGGTGCCTTGTGCAATTGTCGCGTCTTTAAGCTGCACAACAAAATATGCTATTTGGTTAAACTTTACTTGAGGCTTTACTATTGTCTGAAAAAAAACCCAAGCAGACACCAGCTGTTCTTTTGCGCTGACTCTGCATATGTACCCAGCCTACAATGCCCTAATCTAGATTCTTTACTCATGTTTATACAGATGCAGTGTCAAGGATAGAGCCAGCCTGAAAACAGGGCAGGGGTGAAAAATGGATGAGGCATAGCTTAATCAAAAAACGAGAGAATCAGATTTTACATTTCAACACACAAGCTGCAGCCTTTGAATATAGCTTTCTAATGAAGGAGATGATTGCCATGTCGACGCCCACTGTTGAAGTCTTCTCTTCATAACGAAAGTGTCTGAATGACTGGAAGCATCAAAGTTCTTAGTGAGTTCAGGAATTCACATAGTAAGGCATTACAAAAGGTTGACGGTCTAGTAACTGCTCTGCAGTAACAAACCTACTCCCCAGCTCAGTCTTGAATGTATGTGCCACGAAAGGAATGTCTGGTCTTAACCACACCAATGATCCTATAGCATAGGAGGAGTAGGTGCTGAAGAAGAATTTAACTCGATTTCATATGTATGTTTAAGCCCTTTGATGTGGTTAAGTGTCTCCTGTAAGCAAGCTACCTCTTTGCCTCTTCTATGTAAGTAAGCATGAATCATTGTAGACTTCCCCATTTCCCTCATGTTTCAGGTCAAGACTCTATACCTTGTTGGCTGGCATGAGTAGGTGTTGCCAAATTTTAGTGCTTGCACTTCTACTTCCCTATTCTTTTGTGATACACTTGTTCGCTCTACATCTCCAACCCCAGCAAAGCAAGAGTCCGAATTACGAAAACATTGAACCACAATCAAACTCCCCAACCCAGTGTAAGGTTTGGAAATTTATATTGCCCATACACACTTAACATACCATCATTGGGAGGTGGGGTGTGGCTTGGGTGAGCAATTGGCAGCAGGGAAACTTTATCCCTCCTGACCTATGTCTGGAATTTGCCCATAACCGCTGCCTGCCATCATCAACCACAGAAGAGTGCAGAGTTCAGGCAGTGTCCATGAGCCGAATGTGAGGGGCCCTCATCGCATGATATCTGTCGGGTAGCCTGCACCATGTGGTGGGCCTGTGACATAGGATCAGGAGTTGGACAAGAAGAGCCACTCTTGCTTGGGCCCTCCCTCCACTTCTCCCGCACAAAACTTCGCCCCGGCAAAGGCAGCGAGAACTGAGGGGCGCCACCAACATTCTGGCTGGCTGCTCTAAGGTACAAAGTGGCTGTCGGTCTACAACAGGCAAGATGATGGCCGTGGACCCATGACCAAACCTAGGTAATGAAGGTGGACCAGGTGGCATGGGTCCACATCCTTCACACAGCAAACAGCTGCTGTGTTTCCTCTAACGGAAGGCAAGCTCGGGACTCACAATTTTTGAAAAAGGGATTTGGGGTTAAAAGAGAAAAGAATAGAACAAAGGGAAATGCTCCCCAGGGCTTGTAATTACTCATTCACCTTGGCTGCTGACAGAGTCAATGCAGAGACCTATGCCATTGAGAATTTACTAGCTTCGGAAGCTGCTAAACAGCCTACTACCGACTGGCAAATGTTTCTACGTAACTGTAGGTCACTTCCCAAACACAGTTCTGAGCTGTTCCTTTTGTTGAAAGAAAAGCGCCCTGAAGTCCTCTTTCTAACAGAAACTTGGCTGAAGGAGGACAGCTGGCCATTCGTCTGGGCAATGCTTCCCCCCTGTTACTCAATAGTGAGAGCTGACTGGGTAGGGAACATAGGAGGTAGAGTGGCTATCATCTTTATGTTTAAATTTCTTTTATTGATTTCAGAACAGAAGCAAAAAGCCATACACGACAAACATATGCTTTGTTATCATATTGAAGTACACCAGCGGGACTGCCGCGTGCAACTAAAGTAAATAATGAACAAGAAGAAGTACCCCCCTCCCTTCCATTCCAGTTGTCAAATGAGTGAGGCCAGTACCGTGGTCTATCGAGTCCTCAACAGTCAGTCAGCACTGGTGAATAGATCCTAACGTTGTGCACGCTCGCCCGATTCTGAGTGTGTAGGCAGGTCTGCCAATCGTAACAGTCCCAGGTACTTAGGGCAAGTAAGTTCTGTAAATTCCGAAGTCAACAGTTTTAACAAGCATTGGCATAGCCAATAGGTCTCGCCTTTGGGACCTTATAAGTGTTTAGTTATCCAGCACAATATCCTTGGTACAACAACATCAACTGTTGCATGGCTAAACACTTATAAGGTCCCAAAGGTGAGACCTATTGGCTATGCCAATGCTTGTTACTAAAATATTGTCCGTCCGGCTGACGGCTAGTTCTATGTCTTGTAGCGCGAGGACAACATGTCAGTTAAATACCACACCGTCTGCGTATTAGGAAAAATGAGGAGTATGCTTAACGTAATTTGTGATCTTTAGCTGAACTTTCAACATAATTGACGGTAAACAACACTGCGCGATATGCAAATGTATATTGCATGTTGGGAAAAAGAAGGTGTTTGCGCTGTTGGCGGCCTTGTTGCAACCGGGTGCACCTACCCTGGTCTGTTCCTTCTTTGGCACTTTATTTTTGAAATGTGGGCTTAAAGGAGGATCTCACTCACAGTAACAATTCTGGGATTGAATCATTTTCAAACAAACTTGTGTCGCTCTTTTCCGTGTCGAAATAGCTGGGTATAAATATGGTTGTCCTATTGTGAAATCTATGTAAAAAGTAAAAATAAATCTACCCAGGAAACGGTCTGTGTACCATGCCTTCGGGTACTTGTAGTCCTTGTTTTGTACTGGCTTAACCGGACTGCATGTTATAGAGGACAAATCATAAAAAGGAAATAACTCTTTCCGGGAAGTCTTAGAGTCCGCTGCAATCTTCATTTTGGTAGCTGCTTGGTTTTCATCAGCCATCCCACAACACCTGCCTGCCCACTGTTTAGTAACAGAAACAAGCTAAGAGTTGGGGTGCACCGGCAGAGAAAAGGCGGCCATGATAGGATGGGACAGAGAGGCAGAAAACCTACAGACGACGGCGGCCGCATTATGGGACAGGGTAGCTGTAAACAGAGCCACGCAGCTGGCGGTCATTTTAGATTGGGTCACAGAAATAGAGCATCGGCATGGAGCGGTCGGCCATGTTGGGTTGGAATGTTGGAACGTTTCCTGGTGCCGAGAATGCAGAGGTTGCAGGGTACGTAAGAGTGATTGAGCAATTCATTAAAGTATTCTCCTTTACAGCTGAATGAACCAACGTGTTTTTAGATTTTCAGTTGAATTTGCCATAGCAGACATGTTATTAAAGCGTCTGCGTGATATTTTTTAATTGCAGCGTTGCCCTGTGTCTAAAGAGTAAACATTTCTTTTTGGGGCTCCACATTCACTGCATAATGGTGGTGACTAAATAGCATAAACAACCTTTTTAATACTGGCGCACGGCCGTAAAAGTAACGCGGCCGTGAAAATACTGGCTCACTGAGAACATCAAAGCGGCCGCGAAAGTGAAAGTGATCGCGATCAAGCGCGGCGAGCGATGCGCTTAATGAGCATGACGAGGAAAGCCATATGGCGCCTCTGCTCGTAAGCGCGCGCCCGCGCACATGCACGCAAGCTGGTGGCCGGCCATGATAGCATTTTTTGAAGCCCTTACTAAAAGACTCGCCAGACCAGCGCATGCGCTGGGTCAGGCGAGACCTAAAAAGGGGGCCCACAGGTCGTGGAAGGAGGCACCTGGGTTCGTAAGAGATAGTGAGATTTTCTCCATCCCAAGTATGCCCCACAGTCTATGGAGCCATCCCAGGTGGGTCGGGGGAGTCGTAGCGCCCCAGTGAGAGAGGATATTTTGTAAGGCTGCCCCCAATGCTAGTGCCATTTGTCTGCCCCTCCGTGCCTTTAGGGGGAAGGTGATGGAGTTGGGGAGACCCAAGAGAGTATAGGCTGGGAAACGGGGAATTTGTGTGTCGAAATGGGAGTCAATGTCGTCGATAACCTGTTTCCAATATTCCGTCAGAGAAGGGCGGTCCCATAACAGGTGGGTGAGGGTACCCTGCGAGCCACAGTCCCTCCAGCATTGAGGACTTCGAGAAGGTTACCCTTATGAAGCCGGGGAGGAGTGAGATACCAATAGGTGACAAGTTTCGTGGCTGTCACGATAGATGCTATGTTTCATGCTGTGTGGCGGGCTCTGAAGTATATGTCTGACCATTCTTTCTGTGTCAATGATCTACCCAGCTCCCCTTCCCAACGTAACTGGCCAGGGGATTTCCCAGTGCCAGGGATGTGCTTGATGAATTTGTACAAATCGGATGTCAGTCGAGCGTCTGTGTGCCTCGTGAGTAGCCACTTCTCTCTCTCTCTGCCCCCCCCCCCGCACCTCGGGATGCAGCACCCAGTTTTGAATCTGTAAGTAGTGGTATTGTTCTGTCTCCGGAATGTCTCGTTCTCTGCGAAAATCAGAAAGGTCAGAGGGCCTGTTGTATCGAAAAAATGTCCTATAGAGCGCTGGCCTTCTTTAGTCCAGTGTGTGAACCCCAACAATCTAGCCCTGGTGTAAACTCTGGATTGTTCACTGTGGGCGTGATCGGAGACGGGAAGGTCGTAAGTCCTTGGGACCTGGCTACTTTGTCCCACGCAAGGAGGGCGGGGCAAGACACCTTGGAAAGGTATAAGTTCCGAGGTCTAGCAGCTTTAGTAAGGAAGGGGACTCCCCACAGGGTCTGCCTGGCAAGAGACCTATCCATAACCAGCCAGTGTTTCTCGGATTCCGGGTGAGACCACTCAACCAATGCTCGCAGCTGGACCGCTCGCCAATAGGCCTGCAAAGTAGGGACTCCCAAACCACCCTCAACAGGATCCTTATAGCTTAACTATCTACGCAATCGGGGTCTCCGGTCCTGCCAAATGAAACGCTCCATGTCCCTTTGTAATGAGATTAGAACACCCGAGGGAGGAACTAGCGGGAGCGCCTGAAATATGTATAGTATCTTAGGGAGTATGGTCATTTTTATCGCTGCAATCCGGCCCAGACACGACAGCGAAGTGCACCCTGGTGATGGAGGGGTCGTCCCAAACCCGTTGAGCCATGGGCTCCATATACAGGGCGAACAAGAGTTGACAGCTGGCACCCCTGTCTTGTCCCCTGTTGGATGGGAAAGGCATTAGAAACAAGCACGTTCACCCCCACCGAGGCGGTGGGATTGGTGTAGCTACTGAGCACCCAGTCAATAAAACGCTGTGGCAAGCCGAAGTGGGCCAAAGTCGCTTTGAGGTACGGCCAGTGGACCCTATCGAACGCCTTCTCAGCGTCAACAGAGAATATCAGACGTTCGGCGGGAAAGCGTTCGGATCCATCCACTAAGTGTAGAAGGCGTTTCGTATTATCAGAGCATTGACGCCCGGAGACAAAGCCGGACTGATCCGGGTCTATCAATCCAGGTAAATGAGGGGAGAGTCTCTGTGCTAGAATCCCAGTGAAACTTTTAAGGTCCACATTGAGGAGGGAGATTGGACGGAAAGAAGCACATTGTCGTTTGTCCTTGCCTGCTTTAGGGATCACCGTGACTAATGCTTCCAACATCGATGGTGGAAGAGGGTTAGAATTCCCAATCGAGTTGTACACCCTCACCAGCAGCGGGACCAATATTGTACAGAAGGTCTTGAAAAAGGCGGAGGAAAATCCATCCAGGCCCGGGGATTTATGCGATTTCAGTTTGGATATGGCTGAGATGACCTCCTCTAACCGAATGGGAGCTTCGAGGTCCTCAACCTGACTCGGGACTAGCTTTGCAGTGGACACCCCTTGTAGGTACTGGGTTGGGCCGTCCTCAGGTAATTTCTGGGCCCCGTATAAGATCGCGTAAAACTGCCGAAATGTTTTGGCAATCCCCTGATCAGAGGTCTGCTCCTGTCCCTGCTGATCGATTATCATAGAAATGTGAGATGACTGTCGTTGCGCTCGCAGTCTACTGGCTAAAAGCCTCCCGCTTCTATCTCCCCCTACGTAGAAGGCATGCCTAAGTCGGAGAGCGGCATATTCAGCTCTATCCGTGTCCAGGCCTGCTAGCTGGGCTCTCGCTGCCTTGAGTTGTTTCCAGACCCTGGGTGCGTCAGTTCTTTGGTGAATGCGCTCCAGTTCAACTACTGCGTTCGAAAGCTGCTCCCTTTTCTCCCTCTTAATCTAGTTATCGGCTGCCGAAATCCCTAGGAGCTCCCCTCTGACCACCGCCTTCAAGGCGTCCCACAGGATTGCTATCGAAGTATCTGGGGTGTCGTTAATGGCTAAGTAATCAGTTATGGTTTTGGTGACCTGCTGGACTACGGAGGGGCGCTGCAGCATCATCTCTCTAAGGCGCCAAAGGCGACGGGGAGGTCGCTGGTGGCGTAAGGAGAAGGCGAGGCGCACAGCGGAGTGATCGGACAGAGGACATGAAAGGATCTCCACCTCCTGTGTCAATTGCGTCAGCGTGTCTGATGTCAATATGTAGTCAATTCTGGCGTACGTTTTATGGGAATGCGAGTAGAATGTATACTCTCTAGAGGAGGGGTGATGTAATTGCCAGACATCTGTGAGCCCCGCCTCTAGCAGTAAGCGCCTCCCTTTGCCAGTTAGGGCCCCAGTCTGCCCAGAGCGCTGGGAAGACCTATCCAGCTCATTATCGAAAGCCAGGTTGAAGTCTCCTCCCAGAAGTAGAGATCTATCCGGGAGGCTAGACAGCTCTTGAATCGCCTCCCGGAGGAACCCCTCCTGCCCATCGTTGGGGACGTAAACTGTGGCCACTGCAAAAGTGTGTTGTTCCAGTGTGAAAGTGTGAGCTAGGAGTCTACCCTTGATTTCAGCCTCTTTATGGCCGAGTTTGCCTTGAAACCTAGAGGAGACCAATATGGCCACCCCTGCTGTTTTAGAGGACCGAGAGGAGAACAGTTGGTGAGGAAACGCCTTCGATCGCAGTATGTGAGTGTCCTGTGGCAGGAGATGCGTCTCTGTAAGGAGGCATATGTGGGCGTCTGAGTTTTCTAAAAAGGACAGGACTGCTCGCCGTTTAATTGGATTGTTGAGGCCCTTTACGTTGAGCGACAGAATTTTTTTGTCACCCGTCATAATAGTGGATGTCAAGATGCTCACCGAGGGCGCGCGGACCCAGTCCCCCCCCCCCGCCCCGGGGCACAGCGTGTACATGCCTGGCTGGAGTTCCCAGTAGTCGCCATTGCCTATAGATCTCAAGTGTCTTCCAAGCGTGGAAGGAGGAGGAGAGGACCCCATTACCCCTAGAACATAACAAACAAAAAGCAACTGCAACTTACAATGTCCATAATTGTCCTGGGTTGTAAACTCCATGGTGAGGCGTGAGATGTACAGCAGGAGTCTCCCGCCGCCCCCGCCCCGTCCGAGCCCCCTTTGCAGAGACCCGAAGGAGCCACTCCATCTTCTCGTACCGGTAATGCTGGTTCGTTGCGGTCTTCAGTCTGCGGCAGCTGAGTCCTCCTCCAGTGTTGCGATAACAGCTTTCTGTTCTTTTGCCATTGTCTCAGGGTCCGGGCGAAGGCGTGAGGGGTACCTTCCCACCCGTCACCATCTATCTGCTCCGCCGTGTTGACCCCGGTTGCCCTCTCGTTTCGGGGCTTCCTCGTCATCCTCTGGCATATGAAGTAGCAACTTGGCTTCCTGTACGGAGCGGATCTGTTGGAGTTTGCCCTCCCATTTAAAGATTAACCTGAAGGGGTGTCCCCAAGAATAGGAAATGTCCTTTGAGCGCAGGAAGGCTGTGACAGACCTAAACTCCCGTCGTTTTTGCAGGGTGGAGGCCGCTAGGTCCTGGAACAGAAGTGGCCTGGATGAGCGAAATTCTATGGGGTGCTTGGCTCGCGCCTCCTGGAGGATCCGTTCCTTGAGCTGGAAGTCATGAACACATGTTAGGATGTCTGGGGGGGGAGCCGTAGCCGGTCTCTTAGGCCCAACCCGGTGGATCCGGTCTAGTTTAATCTGTTGCTCCGGGGGAGGGGGGCGCCCAGAATATGGCGAAAGAGCTCCTCCACGAAGGCTTCTATGACCTGCCCCTCTGCGCCCTGAGGAATCGCCCGGATTCTGATGTTGTTCCGTCGGGAACGATTCTCGAGGTCCTCCGCATGGGCCTGGAGGCCCATTTACTGGTCTTGAAGGCGGAGGACCTCCTGCTGGAGCTGGTCGATCTCCTCGTCTCTTGTCGATGCCTGTGTCTCCAGTGTGTCCACCCTGTCGCCAACCGAGTCTATGTCTTTTCGCAGCTCCCGAAGTTCCTGGGATATTTCTCTTTTCATGGCGTGGAATTCCCCTTTAAGCGAGGCGAAGAGGGACTCGAGGAAGCCACGAGTGACCGGCCCAACAGCGTCGCCCTGCTCGTGTTCTGATGAATGTCCACCCGAGGATGGTGCAGTTTCCGCTCCTCCCGCATTGGCTTCGAGGAGGAGATCCTTGACTGATCGCTCCTTCTTGGCTTTATTAGCCGCCATAGCTGCGAGCTCCCACTTCCCTTCTTGTGGCTGACCGCTGAGGGGGTCGGATAGGGGCTTAAGATGTATGGGCACCAAAGCCTGGAGGGGGGAAGGAGGGCTCCAGGGGCCCGCGCTCACCAGAATTCCTCCGGTCAGTCGAGCGTTGCCCCCTCCGGCGGTAGCCCCTTTTCAAGGCAAGCCCTCTAATCTCCAGGCCGTCCCAAGTAGCCGCACCGGGCTCCGTCCGCTCCTCCGCGGGGGAAGGGGAGTCTTGCAGGACAGCTCGTCCGGTCGCACCAGCCTCCCGGCCTGTCCAGTTACCAGCTTCTGCAGGCCCACGAGGCGCGTTCCAGGCTGTCACCGGCCCAACTCTCGGTCACCCTGCCCCCGGTCGTTCTTCTCCAAGGGGAACCCCCTTCGCCCCAATCGTCCGCCCTGCAGCCTCCCAGACGGCTGCTCCTCCGTTATGCTTGGGGGCCTGATTAGTGCGTATCTCTGGAGGGGGCCACCGGAGTCAGTCTTTAAGGAGTCAGTCTTGAAGGGCTCCCGGCGCCTCAAGGCCCCGGAGTGGGCCGCGCCGTTGTCTCTGTGCCCTTTGCGCCCACCTCGGGGTTGCGCGCTCCCGGCGCTTGCACCTTTCTATTCGTGCCCCACCAGGGCGCCAGCAGCAGCAGTCCAACGGGCACAGTTATGTTGCGGGAGGCCGGGTCGCGGGAGAAGGGGGAAAGGAGTCCGTCTCCCAGATGGCTGGGCTCACCTGCGTCAAGGCCCGCCGCACTACGGTCTGTGCTGGCCTTCGATGCCTGCTACCGGACCAGTGCACTCGCGCTGGAGGACCCCTCCTCTTCACCAGGATTGCCGTCCCTCTCCGCTGCCCAGATGATCGTTGGCCGCCGCTCCGAGCCGCCAGCGCGGGCCCACAATCAGATCAGGAGGCCGCACGCACCCCACCTCCGCTGGGCAGCTCGGGCTACAGTCACGCCGAGACGGCAGGCACTAGCTCTCCGGGACCCGCGCTACGCCCCCGCTTCTCTCCGGGGCCCAGCGGATCGTGGGGAGTGATCACCGGCTTGTCGGCAAGAAATCTGCTCCTTCCCGGGTCAGCTGTACGAGGCAAAAGGACTGGGGCCCAGGCGACAGGCCGGAGCGGCGAGCAGATACGTCCTACTCGGCCGCCATCTTGGCCACGCCCCGCTATCATCTTTAAAGAAAAATTTGAGTGCAAGTCGTCTGTACTTGACATTGCAGACTGTGAAAATCTGCTCTTCTCAATTAAACTTAAACACACTTTCACTTTCTCTGGCTTACTTTTATATCGCCCACCAGGACCCGCCACAAACTTTGTACAGCTCATGCCAGAACTTGTAGCATTACTCAGCCTTCAGTTAGCCAATTTCACGCTACTGGGGGATCTGAACATGCAATTGGATGCTTCCAAATGCTCACAGGTAGGTAATTTCAAACCGGATTTATAATTTTTACAGCTTGAGCAACTGGTCACCGACTGACTCATTCCAAAGGCCATATTTTGGACTTGGTTTTTACAAATGTCATGACTATGAATGTAATGGCCCCTTTGCCAGTACCCTGGTCAGACCACTTGATGATCCCGTTTGCCATTCCTCTAACGTAAGGACCTAAATCTAACAGCACACAAAGGAAACTTAGTAGGCAATGGTCCAAGTTGGAATCAACTCTAGAGAATTCAGCTCCTAAGCTAGATAATGATGTGGATGTCTCTTACTTAAAATTTCAGGAGTGGATCAACTTGAGGCTAGATTCACTAATCCCCAAGAAGGTTTGTAGAACTCCGCGTGAAAGAAGCAGTGTCAAATGGTTCTTGCCTGAGATAAAGGAGTTGAAGAAAGAATGCAAGAGACTGAAAGGAAATGGAGATACAATATGATGAGGAGTGTAAGGAGATTTATATAAAGTTGTTAAAAAGGTATCGGTATACGCTTTGTGGATCCAGGTTAAAAGACTTTACTGATAGAAGTAGTCAATCCTCACAACCTTCCAAAGAAATATGCATTATCTTCAATTCTTTCATTGAACTTTACATTGTTGGGGCTGGCCCTCCTTTTTCTAAAGAACAATGTGAGCAGCTGACCAATCATTTCTTGATAAAGGTTAAACTTATCAATGACTCCCTGTCAGGGACAGCAGATCCTCATGCTAAAACCAATGATCTGATAGGCAAAAAGCCTGAGGCGTAACTCTCAGCATTGCCTATTGACACAGGAAGATGTCCTAAGGGCAGCAACAACAGTGAAGTCAGGCTCACCGTTAGACCCGAACCCTTTAGATGTCCTACTGAGAGGATTTGAGACTGTTCTCCCTGCTCTAACGGTCATTTACAATTTATCCTTGGAGTGTGGGCATGTTCCAGTCCGGTGGAAACATGTGATCATCCGCCTGCTGCTGAAGAAACCATCCTTGGATCCCGACAAGGCGGAACATTATAGACCAATCTTGCTACTTCCCGGGGTCAGTAAAATCTTGAAAAAATGGATAAACGGCATTCTTACTGACTTTTTGGACTCCAATAATCTACTGCCCCAGACTCAAACTGTTTTCCGATCTGGTTGCAGCACAGACACTGGCCACCAAGGACCTCAGGAAGACACTGGATCAGGGCAGGTCAGCTGCACTCATTAAGCGCAGCTCAACAGCTGCTGTTGACACGGTCTCTCCCCCAATTCTATGTCAGAGGTTAGAAAATATGGGAATTACAGGGGCAGCATTAAAGTGACTAACCTCGTTTCTTGCCAAAAGAAGCTTTCAGGTGAGTGAAGTGTCTTTTTTGTGAGGATACACCGGCTAGTTTGCGGAGTGCTGCAGGGTTCCTTGTTGAGCCCTACACAGTTCAATGTGTATGTTTGGCCTTTATCAGACATCATATGTAACCTAGGTTTCACTATGGCGTCTTATGCGGATGACAGTCAGATCGTTGTCTCGCTGTCATCCAATACTCATTCAACCTTTGACAGATTAAACACCTGCTTGGAACAGGTAACCAACTGGATGGTTACAAGCTACCTCACGTTAAACGGGGACAATTCAGAGGTAATGGTGACTGGCTAGAAATAATCCGGCACTCTGGGATCAATTCCTCTGGCCCCCGTACCTGGGGGTGCGGCCTCCTCCTAAGTCGGAAGTCAAAAGCCTTAGCGTCATTCTAGATAAAGATCTGATGATGGTTTCTCAGGCTAAGAAGGTCGCAGGCGCATGCTTCGGCCTCCTGCGGTCTCTTTAGAAGACGCTCAAATGGCTTTCAATGGAATGTCTGAGGACGGTGGTCCATGGCCTAATACTCTCCTGTCTTGACTACGTCAATTCACTCTATCTTGGCTGCCGTTCATATGCTATCCGAAAATTGCAGATTGCACAGAATGCCACTGCCAGAGCACCGATGGGCCTGTCCAAAACGCAAACAGGACGTTCTGCTCTTGCACAGCTTCACTGGTTGTCTATAAACAGGAGAATCGAATTCAAGGCCTTATGCATCGCCCATAGGATAAAGCATTTCCCAGGCCCACACATTCTTTGACATCTTGTCACTCCATACAGTGCCTCCAAAGAGCTGAGATCAGATGACCGTTTCTTAATGGCCATTCCTAGAATCAGGAGAGTAAGAGGCAGGGGTCGTTCATTTGGCTACCTGGTCGCTAAACTCTGGAATTCCTTCTTATCCACTTTAGATCAAACAAAAATTCTTCTTAGTTTTAGGAAACGGCTGAAAACTCCTCTTTTTATCCAAACAGTGTAAGTCCTCACATGTCCTCGCTTTGTTCTGTCCGCGCCGGGAAGCCCGCTGTGGGTAGCTGTGCACTCTATGAGAACTTTAATAATAATAATAAGGGCTAAAACATCTCTATATAGAGTGGAACAAAACCAGAGTTCCCGTCATATTTGCTTTTCACTATTAATATATGCTGTAGTAGGGTACAAGAAGGGACACAGGCTCTCTCCGCTGGCAAATAGGATAGTGATGCTGGCCTGCCCCACGCCTGTCCCTATTGGCTCTCTGTGATGTTCCGTCTGGGGTTGAGGTTGATAGAGTTTGTAGAGGAGCAAACTGTACTTTAGCAGGCAAGGATCTGGCCTTCTAATCTGTGGAATCCAGCCTGAACGGTACCAAGCATACCAAAGTAGGCTCCTGCAGTGAATTGACCTCCTTGGAGGAGATCTATGGGGCTGTGGACGAGGAAGAACTTCTAATAAGTATTCTAAGGGTAGCTTGATTTCACCTCCGGTCTCTTTTTTAAGTGACTCAAATTTGAATGGCCCTAGCAGCCAATGATGCAATTAACAGAGCAGCAAATTCCCTCTTGCCTAGGTTTAATTAACAGCTACAGTGCCCCTCTGCTTGAGAACAGCACTAAAAAAGTGCTCCCTCTGTGCGAGCACAACTTACAAAGTCTACTTAGATTTGTATCCACAAACAACCACATGAAGCCTTCGGTTAAGCTCTTGTGCTGCTTCCATTTCTCAGAACAACCATGCAAGGGGCTGGGAGAGGGCGAGCCAGCCCAGATGAAGTCTCCCTCACTGGCAATTCCATCGAGGATCCTTGCCCCGTTTTCATGGTGTAACACCAACACGCTGAACTCAAACTTCATCAATGCTCCTAATCCTCCTTCTCTCAACTGTAACGGGCAAGACCAGATCCAACAAAGAATTGTCACAGATGAAAAAGATGAACTCTGATGAGGCGGGAACAAGTGGTGTAGACCATACCTAAGAGAGAGGCTTGACTCGCCCCCAGACATCAGCCACAAACCCAAGATTCTGCCCGGGGAGCCCCTTCTAAACCCATTTTGATTTTTTTCTTTTTTAACTTCTGCAACAAAGATGCAATTCGCCAACTATCCAGAAAGGCCAGCCATTATGAAATAGAGGGAAGCAAAGTCCTAATTCTTCACAATTGTACACCGGCTGTTCAGTACCATCATGTTTCCTTTACCTAGGGTAAAGTATAAGCTCATGAATATAGGCCGACAACACATTCTGTTGGTGGGGGAGCCACTATCCCAGAGACTATGCAGAAGGAAACCTCAGCCACTGATAAGAGAAACTCGCAAATCACTCAATGCTGCCTCACCATTATAGAAATTTGAGGGATAGCTGCTACCCCAGCAATATGCAACCCAGGTAGCCTGGTATTGGCAAGTAACTCTGACATGAATGGTTCTGCTGGCACTTCCTCTTCATCACAACCCCCAAGCATTAACTCTCACCCACTTCCAATTATCACACTGTGAAAAGCCAATGATTTGCTCTGAACATCTGTTGAGGCTGTGTAAAATGCACCATTTATGCCTGTTACATTACTGTCTGGTTGTCCCTATGAAAAATCTCCTCCCTCACCCAGAGAACTGTTAAGCGATGGTGGGGTAACTGTACCCGCAGCAGATGCAAAACATTTACAGCATAGTATAAAGCAAATGGTATCAGCACAATAAATAATATTCTCAATACCGTGCTTCGTATTAGGTCCCTGAGACATTCCCCAAACGTTAACATATTTTTACGGACATCTCCACGACTTATATACATATTCTTCCGCTCTGGCACACTAGTCCATTCCATATATCCATTCCTGCATTGAAGGGTCCTTGGCTTATAGCCAATGACGGGCAATGTCGCATTTCGCGATCAAGAGTCCCATTGCAACCATTAATCTAGTGGTCCTCGGACCACCCCACTCATCCATTAAGCCCAGCAGTAACATTTTAGGGTCGGTCTTGACCGTTCTACCATCACCTCAGTAAGGCTTGTGTGAATATATGCCCAATTTAGTCATATGACTGGACACACCCATAATACTGCATGATAAAAGGTACCAGGCTCAGCTTTATACCCAAGGCGGAGGGTGGGGGGGACAAGACACTTTTTCATCTTACTTAGTCTAGTTGGACTGTAGTGTACTCTATGCAAGCATTTCAACTGGACGAGTCTCAAGACTCGAGGGACCATCTTTGCCTCAATCCAATCCGTATCATCAAGCAGACCTACATCTTGTACTCATCTGTTTCTTAATATAAGATCAGGAGTATTGACCACCAGTGCAATATAGTATAGAGATATCCTTGTTTTCAATGACAGACAATGTAATTTGCGCTTCTAAAGGATTATATCCTGGAAGGCCGTTGAGATCCTCGTGATGGGCCTCTAACGAATGGCACAGTTGAAAGTATTATTAGACTTGTGACTGGTACATATCATATGTCTCTACCAGGTGTGAGAAGGGACTTATATATTCTGTCTCCCAAATATCCCCAAGTTTGGAGATACCTATAAGGTCCCATAGTCGAAAACCAGCTAATTTTACTGTGTGCTTAATCCAGGTGCCTCCCCATGGGGGATTTTTTTCTGTCAGAACCTCCTTCCATCTGAGTGCTCGTTGCAACATGCTATGGTCATCTTGATGGTATGGGGTAGGTTCAGCCATGCGTGGGAACCATGAATTAGTGGTGATAGGGCATATTGCTTTAGGCATTCCAGCTCCGAGGCAAACATTTATTTGGTCCTCTTGAGCTGAGAATAGCCATTTATTCACAGGGAGTATGTGACTTGCCCAATAATACAGTTTGACATCTGCCAGTCCCATTGCACCCATATTCCGGGGCTGGACACATTTTTGGAACACAATTCAGGGTTGCTTACCAGTCCATAGGAATTGTGTTGTTGCTGAGTGCAATGTTCGGAAAAAGGATGAAGCTATCTCATATGGGAAATTTTGAAGGATATACAATAATCTTGGGAGCGAAATCGGGTTAAACAGTGCTCCCTACCCCACTCTTTTGAGTGCCATTGAACTCCAGAATTCCATATCTTCTTTGACTAGAGAGAGTAGGGGCGCTATATTGAGGTCCCACACCTGCTGTCTGTCAAGCGCCACAAGCATACCCAAGTATTTGAAGTGGCCAGGGGCCCAGTGTAAATCAGTGGATTCTCCGATTTGTGAGTTATTGCCTGTCACAGGGACTTTAATGGACTTAGTGAAATTAAGTCAGACCAGAAGCCTCTCCGCAGACCTGCAGAATCTGCCTCAGTCAGTGCATAGAGTTCAGAGGATCACTCGTGTAGATCAAGAGAACATCCGCATATACGAGTATTCTATCCTTTCGTGATTTAGGCCAACGAAACCCACTTAATTGTGTGTCGGAGATGGCAGTGTTGTGTGCTATGGTTCAGCAGAAATGTTTCTTAAACAAAATCTTTTTATTTAATTTTTTTTACATGTTAACAACAAACAAGAACACATGTTCACTCAATACATATCACGCTCTGTTTCAATGAAATAATATTATGATCACGTAGCATTTCTGACCCACCATCCAAAACTGATGGAACATCCAGTAGCATTTATACAATTATTCAACCTCATCCCAATATTGTTGCCAGTTCCCTCACAGACCAAAATCCTTTTTGATTGTAGTTTATTAAATTATGGGTCACTATCAATAGGCTATTGGCCATGACCTGGACAAGAATCTTAGTCTCTAAATTAATTAAAGAAGTAGGCGATACAATGCACAGTCGTCTGGCCATTTCCCCTCCTTTAATATTACCAATATGATTGCTCCGCACAGGTCATGGGGTAGCCGTTCCAATTTATGGGCTTCTTCATACAGACTTAAGAGTTGGGGGGTTAGGGGAGATGCATAACATTGGAAGACATCCAGTGGAAAGCCACTATCGCCTGGGGTCTTCCAGTGTAAAAGACCAGATAGGGTTTACACTACCTCAGCAGTGCTCAAAGGCTCATCCAACTTTTTGTGGTCTGAATCAGACCGCCAGAAGACCAGCAGGTGCTCGATGATAGGAGTGAAATGTTCGGCAGGGGGTATGGCTCTTGCTGTACGTAGGCATTCATAATATTGCACAAACATCTGGACGATCTGCTGTAGATCTGTCTGGCGTGCCCCAGATGCATTGAGTACACTGGGAATAAATTTGAGGCTTACATCCTTAGTTGCCAACCAGTGCAAGACTTTTCCAGTCCTCTCACTTACTTCATATATGCGGTGTTGTACAGATGCATTAGCTAAGGCCGCAGATTCCATCAATTTCTGCCGAAGTGATAATCAAAACATTTATATGGTTCTCTGTGCTTGGTCATGTTTGTCTGTAATTTCCCTCTCCATTTCCCTTGTCCAAGTCTCCATTGTCTGAATCTCTTGGACCCTACGTTTTCTGGCTGCTGTTTGGTATGAAGTGACATGTCTTCTGAGCACTGTTTTAAACACATCCCAAAGTGTGGAGGAGCATGTAACTGTACCTGTGTTGACAGTAAAATAGTCTGATGTTTTGCCCAAGGCGCTCCTCAAAGTCTCCGTCGTTGGGCCACCATGCGGTCAGTCTCCATAACTCACTCTTCCGCCTGCCTGGCATTCTAAGGCCTACTTGCATGGGAGCATCATCAGTTAAGACCCAAGGGAGTAATTGGGCGTCAGCCAAGGTTCCCTTGTCTACGGAGAGGAGGAAAACATAATCTATTCTGGAGGAGGACCGATGTATACGAGAACGGTTTGCAAATTCAGTTTTATTTGTGTGTGATGATTGCCATGTGTCTGAAAGGGCCAGAGAACCTCCCCAAAGCTTCAGAGTAGGAGATTTGCGCACATTCATACTTTACCTAACATCCATAGTCTTGCCAGTTCGCCGAATTGAAGTCCCACCCTATAACCGTCACATTCTCACATTCAGTGGAGAGAGCAGTAGCTGTTGTATAAGTCCTTCTAGCGTGCCACCGACTAATGCAGGCGGTGCATATACAGAGGCAAATGCCCTATGTTTTCCCCATCATCCCTTCCACTATGGTGAATCTACAGAGGTTGTCTTGATTAGACGGTTGCTCAGAATTTTAGAAACTGCCCCCTCTAGTTGGCCCCATCTTGCGTACCTGGTACTAGACATTGAGAAGGCCTTCTACACCCTTAATTCGTGGTACATGTTTGCAGTTTTGTGTAAATTAGGTCTGAGCCTCAATATGATTCCCTGGGCCAAAGTAATCTATATATCTAGAGTCTGAACAGGTAAATTGATTTCTGAAACTTTCCAGGTGCATATGGTCCCTTGCCAAGAGTGCCCTCTGTCTCCACTCCTGCTTGGTTATAGAGCCAATAGCAGCCAAGCTAATTGGGGAGACGTGGATTGGGATCCATTCACATCATCTTGTATGTTGACGATATGTTGTGCTATGTATGGGTATCCATGGCAAATATAGATGAAACCCTGCAGGAGTTTGGGAGATATCAGGATTAGGGGTAGAGTTGGACAAGATTTGCTTATAGTGTATCAGCCGCTCTGGAACAGAACGCAGACTTTTTATGGGTGGTGGCATAATTAGATGGAAACCATAAATAGACAGACCGCCCTAAAGTAGTAATACACATGGCATCTCGGCTGCACTTTTTTTTTTTAACCATTCCTTATCATTTGATATCTTTATTGCTTCACTGTGTTTGGCACCTGTTGGGATATACTGGGAGGCTTCTTACATTATAAATCAGCGGGGGAGTCTTTATATGAAAAATAGAATTCAGTCGCCACATTTTAAGACTCGGGTTCACCTGATCCCATCCTTACTTGCTTCCCCAGCTCCTCGGTCTTCCACAGATTTTCAGGTTGTGCAGAGGGAGCTGGGACGCATCGTGTTGCCTATTTCAGCTGTGCTCTGATGGCCACCATCTTGTTTTTTTTTTTTTTTTACAAATATTTTTATTGTTCAGTTTTGTTACTTTGCATCTTGAATACTGCAAAAACAGCATAATAACAGCAGAAACAATAACTTGCTTCGCATGAGGTACATTTCAGTAGGACCATATATTTGTCATGTCGACAGTGACAATTGAGTGACTACATTTATCTCCACGATAAAATATCCTCGACATTAAACCCCATCTATATGTTCGTAGGTCATTTGACATATGTTAACTAGTCTGTCGATGCACACCCTGAGCCATGACCTCAATGTGTTGGGTATTAAGGGATGTGTTTACTGGTGTGTTGTCTAGTAGGTCTAGCCCGTAGTAACGTCTCCATGGGCCCCATATCTTGTGAAATTTACATGGGCAACCCCTGCTAGTATAAGTTGTGCGTTCGGCAGCCATATAGAGGTCCATGCCTCTCCTCCACTCCTTCATCGTGGGAGTCTCCGCCACACCCCACCATCTTGCCACGTCTCTCTTGGCTACAATAAGACCTAGTGCCACAAAAGTCAGCTGGTCCCTATTTATGTCGACTTCGCCTGGTATGCTCAGAAGGATGTAACCGGGGTCTAGGGGTATGGGTGTCGCCATTATCCTTCCCAACTCATCCACTATTTTCTTCCAATACAATTGGATGTTGGTGAAACCCCATATTATATGGTAGAAGTCTCCCTTTACTATCTTTCATTTAAGACAGAGTGGCGAGTCGGCCATCCCCATCTTATGCAGTTTGTCTCTATCATAATAGATCCTGTGTAATATTTTGTATTGGACCAGTCGCAATCTTGTTTTGATGGCCACTTCTCTAGGGTGTATCAGGGCGGCCTCCCAGTCTATGTCTTCCCGGCCTCCCACATCCCCCTCCCATCTCTCACGTAATTTCCCAAGGCCATCCGGCATGTTGTTGTTTATTGTTTTGTATATAGAGGAGATCGCCTTTTCCACCAGCTCTTCTTGTAGTAGACTCCCTTCGAAAGTCCAACGTCTCAAAGCCTTTTAGTTTTTCCAGTTCCCGGAACCATCCCCTCGTCCATATAGGCGTATTTTTTGTGAACCGGTTTGTCCAGCCTATAGCATTTGTGGCTCTATCCCATGCCTCTAGGGTGACCCGTGTTGCCAGCAACAATGTGCAGCACCCCTTGCCACCATATAGGTAGTGTAATTGTTTTTTGGGCCCTATCACGTCCCTCTCTAACCTATATGTGGAGTGGTCCGATGATTTATGGATCCACTCATTGATGGGAGTGAGATGTGCGGACCAGTAATATGCCTCTGTCTGGTAACTCTATGCCGCCGTTATATGGGGTAAGCTGCAATGTTTTTAAAGCTATTTGTGGGTGCCTTCCCTGCCTTAGAAGTGATCGAATTTCTCGCTCTAGTCCAGTAAACACCGCCTGTGGGAGTGGGTGATACCTGTTTTGGAGGGCATATATTAATTGAGGCAACGTGATCATTTTAAAGAGAGCCGCCCTTCCCATTAAAGTGAGCGGAGGTCTCTCCATCTCTCTGCATCCCTTTTAAAATTTGCTATTGTCCTACCCAGGTTTCTTTGTCTGCATATTTCTCTATGCGGGGTGATAAATAAACCCAGGTTTTGGAATCCGTCAGACACCGTACCCAGTTCACCAGGCAAAGGCAGCTCCGGTGGTATACCGTTGGGGCCATATATCGTCGATTTATGCCAATTGATTCTATATCCCAAATACCTCCCATATTTCTCTATGGTGTCAAACAGGGTGGGGACAGTAGTTTCCGATTCTGTTACATCAAGAAGTAAGTCATCTGCATTGAGGGAAATCTTCTCTTCCCATTCATCGGTAGGGGTTATTCAGAAGCCTTGTATTTGTGGATGGCAACGGATGGCGCACACCAATGACTCCAGGGTAAGTGCAAAGAGGAGCGGGGAAAGCCGGCATCCCTGCCTCGTTTCCCGACCAATGGGGAAAGTCTGTGAAATCACCCCATTCGCTCGGGCGGTGGCCACAAGTGCTCTGTAGAGCAGTTCGACCCAGCTGCGGAATTTAGGTCCAATGCCGAATTTAATGAGCGAGTGGTCAAGGAACGGCCAGTGTACAGCGTTGAATGCTTTTTCAGCGTCTAAGGAGAGAAATAGATGGGGTGTGAGACGGTCCCTGACCTTCATCAACCAGTTGTGTGTTCTACTCAGGTTGAATCTAGTGGCGCGGCCAGGCATGAACCCCGACTGATCGTCGTGCACCAGGGTAGTTTGTGCTTTAGGAGTTGTGTTGCTAGAATCGTGGCCAGGATTATCACTTTGGTGTTTAATAGGGAGATGGGGTGATAGGAGTCGCAGCGGTCTTGTGGTTTTCCCTCCTTTGTATCACTACAATTGTGGCGGACGGTAGGTCTGTAGGTAGAATTTGTTACTTCTGTGCGTCCTGAAAAAAGGCGCAGTAGGTTTGGCTCTAGCAGATCTGTGCATCTTTTCTATAGTTCAGCCGGTAGGCCATTAGGACCAGGGTTTTTCCAGTTCGCAACTTAGCTACTGCGCCCTGAATTTCTGTTCGTGTCAGGTCGGCTTCTAATCCTGCCATTCCCTCATCACTCAGCACCGGGGTCGGGATGCTTTCCAAGTACTGGACCATCTCAGCACTATTCTCCAAGGGGTGTGCTTCGTAGAATTTTTTTTAATAGTCAGCAAATGCTGAGGTGATCTGGGTGTCCGTGGTATGGGTTTCCCTGCGCCTCCTTCTTGTGGAGCCATGCCAGTAGTTTCCCAGCCTTGTCTCTGACCTCATAAAGTCGGTGTAGCATCGCCAGCCTCTGGTTTTTGGCGTTGTCCATGGCCAGATTTTTATATTCTTGGCACATAATGTCTAGCCGTCGGGTGAGCCCGGGGTCTCCTGCTATTATGATCCCCTTTTCAAAGGCCAGTATGTTCTGCTCTAGTTCCTCTAACTGTTTAGACCTATTCTTTTTCTCCCAGGCAATCCGGTTTTGGGCTTTGTCCCGCAGGACGGTTTTGTAAGCCTCCCATACTGTTACCCCAGATGTGACTGAGGCCTCGTTTTCATTGAGGTACATCTCCGTATCTGCCCTGATACCTCAGAGTATTCTGCCCTCCTGACGATCCCATGCGTTGAGGCACCACTCAGGGCGTTGATCTCGTTTCCACATTCCCAATCGAATTAGCAGAGGGGAATGGTCTGACAGTCCCCTAGCGAGGTACTCTGCCTGCCACACTTCTTTCATTTCGTCCCCAGGGACAAAAATGTAGTCCAGCCTGGAGTATACGTTTGGTGCCCCACAGTGGTAGGAGTATTGGCGTGTGTGGGGGGTGACAGTATCTCCATAGGACAGTGAACCCAAGGGTAGTAGTGAATCGCGCGAGTGACGTGGTGTCCTTTGGTTCTCTGCCCACCCCAGATCGGTCCACTGATAGGTTCATAACGTCATTGAAGTCACCTCCGATCACTTGGAGGGAGGAGGGTGTCTCCAACAGGATGTCTACAACCTTTTCAAGTGTGGGAGCCTGGAGCCTTGGCGGTACATATATGCTTATCAAAGTAATCAATTGTCTGCCCCATCGACCCATGACCCCACGTATCTACCCATGGGATCTATCCATTGGCATATCATCGTGAAGGGAGGGGATTTCTTGATCAGTAGAGCCACTCCACGTGAGCCCGTGGAGTAACCAGTGAGCCAACATCCTGTAGGCTCCTCTGCTCAGGAATCCGCAACGGGGTCCCTGCAGATGTCTCTTGGAGCATTATCACGTCAGGGTGGTGTCTCTTAATATATTGTATCACTACACCTCTTTTCATTTTATCTCCCAGGCCATTGACGTGCCACGTCAGTACTGTAAGAGTATTCCCTATATTAGGCGTATCGTTAGCCATGGGAGATTGTCTGTCCGTTGTTTGTTGCAGCACTTCGTGGTGGTGGGATGTCTCTAAATCTGGTGTAATCTGTGTCCGGGTATACCCTCTGCGTCAAGCAAAAAACTGTAGCAGAACCCCCAACTTATTAGTCCCCCACCCAACCCCCCTCCTTACCCCTCATTCCCTCCCCTCAGCATCAAACTACCTTTCCCAGGAGAAGCAGCAACGTGCCGTAGAAGATGGAGAGGTCTGTCGTCCACCCCCCAATGAACTAAGCATCTCCCAACAATGCGGTTCCTAAGAACAATTAAAGCATGGATCAGTATTCACTGATATGCCTTCTCACTTCAACTTAAGGGGGGCGGCCCAGCAGTAAGTCTCAAGGATTGGGCGGTCCTCCCGTCAGTGTCTTGTTGTCTGTCTCATTTTTGTTCGCCTCCAAGTCCATCAATTTATCTGGTGGCAGTTGTAAGTCTCTCTCTGTGTTTTGCTCCATGGCGGTAATCTCGGCTACCAGGGGGGTGTATGCCCTTGGGTCTGGAGGACACTTCAGATTCCTCCAAGTCCGAGTGAGTCTCCAGAGAGGTAGTTCCATTTGTGTGACCAGTCGCCTCTAGGTCTCTTTCTATGTCTTTCTCCTCCAATCGTCTCTTGCCTCTGGAGTTACCCCTCAGGACATGGGGGGGGGGTTCCTCCCCTTACACGATCCAGGCTTCAGTTTCTTTTTTTTAAAATCTTTTTATTGATAACAGTCATGCGACATTTATGTCTTACAATCAATTAAATAGATTCTGGTTTAACGTATTTATACATACAGTGATCAGTTACACTTTTCAATACTTTGTATTCCTGTGTTACATTATTTATGGTGTACTTGGAACAGAAGAAGAGGGGATAATTGGTGGAATACAGATATTACCGCGATCGTCATTTCACTTGCCCCATATTTGTGACCATTTTTTCGGGCAGCCTCTTGCAATATAAACAGTTGTCTCCCTCATCATGCACCAGTCCATGTCAGCTTTCCAGGCCTCCACTGTAGGAGCTACACTTGCGCCCCACATTCTGGCCACGTTTCTTTTAGCTACCATCAGGCCCAGTGTCGCCCATGTTTTATCTCTACTATTCAGGTCTATTGGTTCTCAGATATTTAGTAGGCGTCTTTTGGCATCAATTTCCATTCTAACCCCGAGTACCTCCCTGAAGCAATGGTGGATTCCTGTCCAGTATTTCTGAACGTGTACACACTCCCATAATATTTGTATAAATGTGCCCTTTTGGCTGCATTGTCTCCTACACCCCATGTCATCTGTTCTACCCATCCTAGCTAAAGTCGATCCCGTGACGTATATTCTATGGAGGATCTTTAATTGGACCAGTCACAATTGAGCGGAGATCGCGACTTCCCGAGGGGAGGCCAACGCCTCCTGCCACTCATCTTCGTCCGGTTCTGAGACATCCCTCTCCCAGTGTCCACGGACCGTTCTCAGGGGGTCTGGGGCATTATTCAGTTTTTTTATATGGTAGGGATACCGCTTTTGTTTACATGTACTCGTCTAGTAGTCTATCCTCTAGGGGTGAGGCCTCTGGCAGAGACTCTCCCTTTGGTATCTGTGATGACAGTGTGTGTCTCACTTGTAGGTACCGAAAATTTTCAGTGCCAGCCATCTCATATTCCTGTTGTAGGGTAGGAAATGGTGTGATTCCTCCCCCTTTCCATAGGTCGCCTACCCTTGAGATCCCTATCATGTCCCATTTGTCGAATCCCTTCGTTTGCCTCAGGGTGCCCAGCTGCTCCGAATCCCACAGGGGAGTGGCCTGCGTAATTTTCTGTGCCCAACCCATACTTCTGTTGGCAGCGTGCCACACTTGCACTGAATGCCTGGTCGGCCCTGTTAGAGAAACTTTTTGGGGTTTGAGTAAAGAGCCATGTTAAAGTTACCACCTGGTAGAAGCCATTTGTCCATCTTGTAACCTGGGTCATCCCAATGACGGTATGTGCAGTGATTGATAGCAGCCAGATGGTCTGCCCAATAGTATTTTTTGATGTCGGGGAGTCCAATTCCCCCATCATACCAGCTCCTCACCAGTTTTGAGAATGATATACGGGGTTGTCCATCCCAGAGCAGTTCTCTCTGGACCCTTTCCACCTCTTTAAAGTATTTCGCCGGAACCGGGTTTGGGAAGTTCTGAAGGGCGTAGAGGAAACGTGGTAATGACATCATTTTAAATAATGCAGCTCTTCCCAGTAATGATATTGGAAGAGTTTTCCAGTTTCCCACATCTTGTTTCAGTCGCTGTAGCGGGGGGAGTAGGTTACGCTCGTAACTAGCCCTGGGGTCTGTTGTTATGTAGACCCCCAGGTACTGAAATCCCTCTTTCGCTTCCTGCACAGGGCAATCCTTGGGAAAGGGAGGAGGTCCTCCACCGAGGACATACATCAAGGATTTACGCCAGTTAATTGTATATGCAGAACATTAGCCGAAATTCGTAAATATGTTGAGAACTCTATGGAGTGATGCTTTGGGGGATGCCAAATACAGCAGAATGTCATCTGCGTAAAGGGAGATGCGGTCTTCCCAATTATCAGCCCATTTCAGGCCCCGAATAATGGGGTCTCTACGGATCCACGCTGCCGGGGGTTCCAGGGTCAGCGCAAAGAGCAAAGGGGACAGCGGGCATCCCTGTCTAGTCCCACGACCAAGTGTGAATACCGCAGATTTTTTATTATTAACCACTACCTGTGCCAGGGGTTCTGAATATAATAGACGTACCCATTTGATGAAGTTTGGCCCGAATCCCATCTTACTCAATACTGCAAAGAGGTATGGCCATTCAATAGTGTCAAAGGCCATTGTGGCATCCAATAACACCACTACTGCATCCTCTCTGATAAATCCCTGATGTCTCAACACTCCATTGAGCCTCCTCAAGTTGAGTGCCGTGTTTCTGTGAGGCATGAAGCCCGATTGATCTGGGTGTACTAGTTTGTTGATTACTCGGACCAAACGACCGGCCAGTAGCTTGGCCAGTACTTTGGGCTCGGCATTCAGTAGCGAGATAGGCCTGTACGAAGAACACTTGTTTCTGGGTTTACCCGTTTTATGCATAGTAACCAGTGTGGCCACCCTCTGATCTTGAGGGAGCACAGCCAAGTCACAGCTCTCTTCGAACATGTCTCTTAGATATGGCGTGATTTTGTCTGGCTTCAGCTTATACAGCTTGATTGGCAGCCCTTTAGGGTCCATGGCCTTTCCAGATTTAAGACTTCTTATTGCCTGGGCCACCTCATCGTTAGTAAAGGCACTATTAAGCAGCTCCATATCTTCAGCCGTTAAAGTTGGGAGTGTTCTGTCTAAGAGCAGGGCTTTAGAGTCATTTTCTTGAAAGGAGGTGCGTGTTTGGTAAATAGCGCGGTAGTAATTGGCGAATTCATTGGCTATCTCTTGCGGGTCTACTAATGTTGCGCCTGACTCCGTCGTTAGTTCGGTTACCAGCCGGTTTGCTAGTTCTTTTTTGTCTAGCCAGGCCAACAGTTTCCCAGCCTTGTCCCCCAACTCATACAGTCTACCTGCCTTGACCCTGCTCAGTGTTTTGGCCATGTCAGTAGCAGTGGTTTTATATTCCTCTCTCTTAAGTTTTAGTGCGTGGAGCCTATCTTGTGTCATTGGTCCCGTTGCTTCCTCTTCAAGGAGGAGAATTTCATCTTCTAGCCTGATTAATTCCTTGGCCTTTTCTTTACGCACCCCGGTAATCAGGGAAATGGCCTGACCCCTTACCACTGTTTTGAAGGCTTCCCAAAGCGTTTGAGTTGACTTTACCGACTCTTCGTTCTCCAGAAAATAACGTTCGATAGCTGCTGACAGTTTTTCTTTGACAACTGGATTTCGAAGGTACCAAGGGTTAATCGGTGTTATTCTGCTCACCCGCCTTTCGCCCAGGGTCACCCTCGCCCATATTGGTGAGTGGTCTGATATACCTCGGGAAGGTGTCTGATTTCCTGAATATTCCCTATTTGGGCCGCCGGGGTGAGAAGGTAATCTATACGAGATAAGCTGTTATGTGCTCCTGAATGAAAAGTATGTTGAACACACACACCCAGGGTGGTACACCCTCCATGCGTCGACCAGCCCCATTTCGTCTAAAAAATCGGAAAGCCATCTTTGTGAGGGGCTTATGTTACGGGGAGGACACCGGTCGAGTGTCCCGGACGCGACAGAGTTGAAGTCTCCACCCACTACCAGGCAGCCCTCTGGGAAGACAGCATAATGTTACCTAAATCTCTGAATGTCTGTCCCTGCAGCCCTGGAGGGACATATACCACTACTTCTGTGAGTGGTTTTCCCTCCCACTGCCCCGATATGGCCGCATACCTGCCCATCACATCTGTCCAAGTGTGGTTGATTGACATTGGGAAGGAGTTCTTGATCATGATACCCACCCCCCTGGAACCTGTAGTAAAACCCGAGTGAACCACCAGTCGGTATCCCCATCTGCCCAATGCCTTACATGTGTTGCCAATGATGTGCGTTTCCTGGAGCATCACCGCGTCCGGGGCCTGTCTCTTAATATACTGTAGTACGATGCTACGCTTTAATTTGTCCCCCTGTCCGTTAACATTCCAAGATAGGAGCTTAAGACTTTTGTCCCACTGCATTCCCCTTTTTATGGTCATGTCCAATTGATTCCCTCTCATTTTCTGCATCACTCAGTGTCGCACTATCTAATAAAACATGAAACAACCCAACCTCAGCCCAACTGCCCCCCTCCCTGCTCCCCTGCACTCTGGGCTTCAGGCTTCAGTTTCTGACACGTTTTCTTCGCGTCGATGTTTGAGATCTGTCTTCCCAGGGTCTTGATGGGCGATTTGCCAGCTCCAATGACTTTTGGGAGCGGACGATCGGTCTTTCCTCCACCCAAGCCCATGCCTCCTCAGGCGTCTGGAAAAAATGCATTTTGCCCAGGTGTATGACTTTTAGCTTCGTGGGGAAGAGAAGCATGTATTTTACTTGTGCCCCAATTTCTTATTGGCCTGCTGGGGCTCTTCACTGCATCTGGGGCGCACGAGTCGTCACCGCTAATAGCTAGCCCGAGGCGTCTGCCCTGTTTTCTCCCTGGAGACAGGCGCCAGACTCTCGTCACTGAGCAACAGTCGTGGGGCCTTTCTCTTTTCTGTTATCTCTTGGCTCTTCTTTATTGCCAGCGGTCAGGGGGTCTTTCTCTTTATCTCTTTTTGGCTCTCCCCATCATGTGGTGCCCAGAGTCGCTCCATCAATTCACCCTTGTTTAGGTGATGTGTCTGAGACAGGTTCATTAGTGGGCTAGTAGTGTGGATTTAGGCGTTCCTCTTATTCCAACCTATCCACGCCTTACTTTTTGCCAGAGAGTTCAGAGGGCGTCTCATCTCCGGGGACAACAAGGCCAGTCAATCCTTTATTCCCATGGGTTCCAGTCCCCAACAGCCTCTATCATTCACGGTGTCTCTGTTCTGTGGGGTCTCCTTTCTCTTCTTTTTTTGTTGTTGGTTTTTTTTGTGTTTTATTTCCCCCCTCGTTTTGGGGGATCAGTCAATTGTTTCAGGATACCGGCAAGTCCCTCACAGCCTAGGCGGACCTCAGCGGTCAGAACCGGTCCTAGCCGCCAGCTCTCCGCAGTGCTCTCCTCTCAGCCCAGCCGTGCGGCCCCTCTCTCTCTTGCGCGGCCGTAGCTTCACTTCGTCAGCAGTCTGGCGCCCCTCCAGGAGCACCGCAGTGTCCTCTCTGGACTCTCCCTCGGCCTCAAGAGCAGGCCCGTTGCCTCAATGGTGAGTCACAGGACTGTTCAGTCATCTCGAACTGTCCTTGCACCACCCGGGCCCACGCCGCGGCCCTCACCCGCACTCGGCTGCGCGGTCCCTCTCACCCGCACGGCCTATGTTTCAGCACCGCAGAGGAGGAGAGCAGGGGGCGAGACGGGAGGCGGGAGCTGCCAGGTACCACGGCGCGGTCTTCACAGCCTCCGCTCCTACCCCATCAGGGACGCGTCTCCTCTCTCTTTTTGGGATTGCGATGGGTGGCTCCTCCCCTGTTTTACCTTTAGGCGGTCGCGATCTTGGCCGCCGACCAGCGGGGAAGTCACCGCTCTGGGTTTCGTCGCAGCGCGCCGATCAGCACCAGAGCAGCTATGAGGTATTTAATCACAGTCCTCCCATACCACTTGGGGGCTGTCTGGTTTCCCTGGAAAACGGCAGGATCACGGTGGGATAGTTGGCTCCGGTGGGAGCTCCTTAGAGACGCGTCTTATTCGGCCATTGTTCAGGCCATGCCCCCGGTGGCCGCCATCTTGGACTGCTTGCGGCACAGCTGAATGCCATTCTGACGCTATTGCCTGCACTAATAAAGGGCAGCCTGGCACCAATGTGTAGTGGGCACCCCACCGGCATGCCAAAGGCAAACCTGTCTGTGCCTGTCCGCGCACAACTAGGGCCTGGAACCCGGCCCCTTTCAAGGCTCCCAGAAAGGTCTTTACCTCAAACCAGCTAAAAGCCCTTCACCCAAACTGCCTGGAGGCATGTCAGTCCTCGATTTACGCTTTAATTAGCATCGACTGTTGCAAACACTGCCACTTCTCTTGCGACCCCAAGGATTTTCCCCCAGCCCCCCCTGCAATCACTGGCAACATGCCAAGCATTAGCCCTTTGGCTGCTGATTGCGCAAATGTTGTGGATAGAGGCTGCGCGACTAAGAACAGCTTTCACTTTTTTAGTTTAAATTGCCGCTTCTTGCCCAGCCACCACCAACACATTCCCGATTTTCTTTGTTGACAACGCCCCGATGCCTTGTTCCGGATAGAAACTTGGCTACACAAAGCATTCCTGCCAGACGTCATCGCCGCACTGCCACCTAACTACTGTATTAGTAAAAGGGACTCCAAAGACAAGATAGGAGGCGGCTTAGCTATTATTTACAGAGATGTCTTTCAGTGTAAAACAGAGGAGCTTCCTTTTCCAGCGTGAGAAGCCCTCTTTTCTCTATTGGTCCCTTTTACGCCCAATTTACAGTCGCCGGCGTCCTGATCTATCAGGCCCCCGGCTCCATTATTCTTGATCTTATTTCACAATACATATTATAAAGCGCCAACTTTTCCCTACTTGGGGATTTAAACATGCATCTAGAAGACACCACCTGTAAATTAAGCCATTCTCTAAATCTCAATTTAATTAACTCTGCTCCCACACATAAAGCAGGTCATACTTTGGACCCTATTTTTTTCCAGCGTTACTGGTCCCACCACTGACCCCCCAGCACCCAGGTCCCCGTGCCTTTACTGTGGACAGACCATTTTGCACTTCCCTTTTTCGTACCTCATTACTCGCCACTCACCCCTGCAGTCACAAGGCCCAATACTACGGCCAGAAATTGGGATAAACTTGACGTTTTGACCCTTAACGCTTGTTTATCTAACACTTCTCCTCAACTGACTAACCAGGTTGACCGTGATCATCCCACGGTCGACAACTGGCTCAGAAGTTCCCTGGATAAAATTCTACCGGCCAAGCTAAAATCTGCACTGAGGCTCCACCCTCCTGTCCCTTGGTTCAACGCGACCCTTCAGGAAGAAAAAAAACTCCATAAGCGACTTGAAATGAAATGGAGGAAGCTATATGACCAGAACTCAAAATTAAAATTAAAAATAGCCTTGAATCATTACCATATGAGCTGTATAAATGCTTGAGCCTCCTTCTTTTCCGAAAGAATTTCTAAAGCCTAAAACACTCTTCAAATTGGTTCAACAGTTATCCGACCCCAGAAACACTGCCTCACTATTGTAAGCTGAATGCGAACAGCTGGCAGCTTTCTTCATCGAAAAGTGACTAATATTCAATTCACTTTAGTCTCAGCTAGTATTAATAAGCCCCAGATTGGCAGCACTAATACACATTCTAATTCGACCCCTTTTCTTTCTGAGGAAGTAAGTCAACCTACTACATTCCTCACTTCAGCTAGATTCATTACGTTTTCTGGAACTATTACAGTCCATTAAATACGGATCGCCACTCGATCCTGTCCCCCAGCTAAACTGTGCACTCTGAGCCTTCACCTCTTGTCATTTTTTGTTGAACTACTGAACTCCTCCCTATACGAGGGACTCCTATCCAAAGCCTGAAAGCAGACTATGGTGCTCCCCTTGTTTAAAATAAAAAAATGAAAAACACCTGGACCTGTACAACTTTAGGCCTATTTCCCTTCTGCCCATCCTCTCCAAGATATTAGAGAAACATGTCAATAGTCAACTTACCTCTTTTGTGGAAGCCCAGAATGCCCCCCTCCTAGTCAGGATTCAGAGCTTAGCATAGCACCGAATCAGCCTTACTGGGAGTTACAGAACACCTCAGACGGCTCCTGGACATGGGTGGCACTGCCGTGCTGATATTACTGGACCTCAGCGCGGCTTTTGACACTGTATCTCGTGACATTCGTGTCAAAATGCTGACACAATTGTGTCTCCAGGGCACTGCTCTGGCCTGGTTATCCTCTTTCTTGGTAGACTGCACGTTTCAGGTCTTTTCAACAAATGTAGTGTCTAGCATGCATTTGCTTTCTTCTGGAGTCCTGCAGGGATCCGACCCCAGCCCTATGCTTTTCAATATTTATGTCTGCCCTGTGGCGGACCTAGTAGAAAGCTGTGGCCTTACTCTATTCTCATATGCGGACGACACTCAGATTATTTTCTCTCTGTCGTCCTAGCAAGATTCCACCACAGAAGAGCTAAACGCCTGCCTCGGCCTTGTCTCCTATTGGATGAATTCCAACTCTCTAATATTGAATGATGGTAAGACGGACGTAAAGGTATTGGGCAAGAATCCTCTGCTTTGAGGACCTCAGCATGCTCTTCTCGTACCTACCAATAAGGTGAAAGAACCTTGGCTTTTGACTGGACTCAACTCTGTCTATGAAGGCCCAGGCAGCTAAGGTAGCTTCCTCTTGTTTTGCTTTCATAAAATGGCTTCAAAAGATCCTGTGGATACTTCCCTTTTCTACTCAAAGAACTGTCATACAAGCCATGATTCTGTCCAGGTTAGAATACAGTAGCATTTTATATCTAGGAGCAGACAAGACCGTGATCAGGCGCCTTCAGGTGGTCCAGAACTCTGCTGCCAGGCTCCTGTTCTGGCTTCCCAAACATTCTTTTGTGTCTGGCCTGCTTCATGATTTCTATGGCATGGTGAGCAAAAAAACGATGGATTTAGGCCCAGATCTCTGTACTGGGGTGAATGTATGACATTGTTCTGCCTTCTGTCCATCAATTGTTCTTTTTGCATTTGTCACCCCGAGTGGGATGGGTATGCCCAGACGTGGGTCCCGTGCTCTCCATGCCACTGGAGTCAAGCTATCCTGGCTGATGAGGGCTGAATGCCCGAAACCCGTCCTAGGATGCTTGTTTCCAGTCCAGGGAGGACCTGGCCTGGCAGTTCGGGCTTGACTGTTCCCATTGGGCGCAGGGTCAAGACTGATTTGCATATGGCTGGGTCCAAACTGGAATGGCATGGTGAGCAAAAAAACGATGGATTTAGGCCCAGATCTCTGTACTGGGGTGAATGTATGACATTGTTCTGCATTCTGTCCATCAATTGTTCTTTTTGCATTTGTCACCCCGTGTGTGACGGGTATGCCCAGACGTGGGTCCCGTGCTCTCCATGTCACTGGAGTCGAGCTATCCTGGCTGATGAGGGCTGAATGCCCGAAGCCGGTCCTAGGATGCTTGTTTCCAGTCCAGGGAGGACCTGGCCTGGCAGTTCGGGCTGGACTGTTCCCATTGGGCGCAGGGTCAAGACTGATTTGCATATGTCTGGGTCCAAACTGGAATGGCATGGTGAGCAAAAAAACGATGGATGTAGGCCAAGATCTCTGTAATGGGGTGAATGTATGACATTGTTCTGCATTCTGTCCATCAATTGTTCTTTTTGCATTTGTCACCCCGAGTGGGACGGGTATGCCCAGACGTGGGTCCCGTGCTCTCCGTGCCACTGGAGTCAAGCTATCCTGGCTGATGAGGGCTGAATGCCCGAAACCGGTCCTAGGATGCTTGTTTCCAGTCCAGGGAGGACCTGTCCTGGCAGTTAGGGCTGGACTGTTCCCATTGGGCGCAGGGTCAAGACTGATTTGCATATGGCTGGGTCCAAACTGGAATGGCATGGTGAGCAAAAAAACAATGGATTTAGGCCCAGGTCTCTGTACTGGGGTGAATGTATGACATTGTTCTGCCTTCTGTCCATCAATTGTTCTTTTTGCATTTGTCACCCCGAGTGGGATGGGTATGCCCAGACGTGGGTCCCGTGCTCTCCATGCCACTGGAGTCAAGCTATCCTGGCTGATGAGGGCTGAATGCCCGCAACCGGTCCTAGGATGCTTGTTTCCAGTCCAGGGAGGACCTGGCCTGTTCCCATTGGGCGCAGGGTCAAGACTGATTTGCATATGGCTGGGTTCAAACTGGAATGGCATGGTGAGCAAAAAAACGATGGATTTAGGCCCAGGTCTCTGTACTGGGATGAATGTATGACATTGTTCTGAATTCTGTCCATCAATTGTTCTTTTTGCATTTGTCACACCGAGTGGGACGGGTATGCCCAGACGTGGGTCCCGTGCTCTCCATGCCACTGGAGTCAAGCTATCCTGGCTGATGAGGGCTGAATGCCCGCAACCGGTCCTAGGATGCTTGTTTCCATTCCAGGGAGGACCTGGCCCGGCAGTTCGGGCTGGACTGTTCCCATTGGGCGCAGGGTCAAGACTGATTTGCATATGGCTGGGTCCAAACTGGAATGGCATGGTGAGCAAAAAAATGATGGATTTAGGCCCAGATCGCTGTACTGGGGTGAATGTATGACATTGTTCTGCATTCTGTCCATCAATTGTTCTTTTTACTGTAGCTAGGCATATTACCTTTAAGGCACTTTGCTATATACATAAAATCTACTCGCACTCCGGACCCCAATGTTTGCAAAACCTAGCATTTCCCTACCATTCCCCCGTACTCTGCGCTCTAGCAGCCAATCTCTCTTCACTGTTCCTAGAGTAAGCGCACCCTGATGGGTGGCTTTTCCTTCACACTACAGGGGCCCAAGCTGTGGAATGCTTTTCCAGAGTCCCTAAGATGCTACACTTCTCTACTCGCCTTTCGCAAGGAGTTGAAAACCTGGTTATTCTGAGCCTCCTACGTAAGCTGTCTAGCTTGTCATCCAAGCGCTGGGAAACCCATTGGGTAGCTATGCGCTATACAAGAATTCAATAATAATATTATTATTATGCTTTTTAGGGATATGAATCTTGGATTAAGACCTACTGGATGGTAGTCTAACTCTCACTGTAGCAGCCATATATTATAGAGACTTCTAGCCGCAGATTCCTTACCTTAGAATTATCCCCAGGCGTCAGACCGGACCCAGAAAAGTTTCCTGAGCAGTACCCCATGCGCGCCGGTAGGTATCGCTGTCGTCCACGCCAGATGTGACATGCGCAGTGCCTACATAGGTGCCACCCATCGGGCTGACGTCAATTCTTTCTTTCTGCGCCAGTCAGCACAGTTCTGGAGAGAGCTACCCTTTAGTCAATTTTTGACTAAACTTTTGTCAGCTTTTTGTTGAAGTGTTTTTTGAGAATCTTCTCCTGGTGTGGCAGGGATGTCATCCGGAAGGCCGGCTTCAAGCCCTGCAGCGCCTGTCACCGACCAATGTCGGTGACGAACCCGCACCTCGTATGCCTTTGAAGCCTCGAGCGCAACCACGATCCGAAGGCCTGTTCCGATTGCCACACCATGAACCCGAAAGCCTTGAGGGAGTGATCCCTAAAGATTCTGGCTGCTCTCCGTACGACGCTGCGATGATCTCAATTCAGGTCGAGAGGAGGGTCCTGGGAGCGGTCGTGGCACCGGAAATCTTCATCGCACTCGAAGTCGTCGGGCCACTTGGGTAAGTCTAATCGGAAGAAGCAAAACATGATTTTGAATAGGTCTTCGACTTCACCTCATCCATTGGCTGAAGAGATGAGGGAGCGTCTGATTCGAGGCATGGCTCGCGGTTGAGTCAGCACCTGGGTCGGCTCCGCACTTCCCCGAGTGTCTGGGAGCTGGAGCGACCCCTGCTCAGCTTCAAGAGTTCGATGAGGCCACGTGCCTCATATTTGAGTGGCCCGCTCCCACTAGCGTGCCTTTGGGCCCCACAGTGTCAGGATGGGCCTCTGCTGGATCCACGCCATCGGCTCAGACCCCGGCGCCCATGTGGCCCCTTGGATCCACGGACAGATCCTGACTGGTGCCGGTCGTGCCATCTCGACCTTCCCTGACACCAGTCCTGATGCCGACATTTCTAGCGCCACCATCCCTCTTCTGATACCCGACTCCCAACACAGAGTTGGATGGGCGTCTCCCAACGCCGACTCCGGCGCCGACTGGAACCATACCTTCCAGGCCAGAGCCTGAGCTCTTTCCTTATGGGCTGGGACTCGGGTAGGAGTGGAAGGGGTCGCTGGACCCTGAAGAATACCAGCCCTTTGACCCTAATGTGGACTGGTGTAAGGATTTGGCAGAAGCCAGCGGATTAGACACTTCTCCAGATACTGGCATGCTATCTTCCCCTACCATAACTGTGGAAGAGGGAGCGCCCTTCGCATTGATGGTGAGGAGGGTGGCTGAGGTTGTGTTCCTTAGCCTCTCCTCTGTGGCAATCAAGACTAACATCTTGATAGAGGTGCTTCAGCCGGGAGTGTCCCCCTCAGAATTGCTTCTCCCCTTTAATGAAGCCCTTACTGACGTCCTGCTTGGGACTTGATCCAAGCCCAGCACAGGGGCTCCTGTGAACAGGACAATTGCCCACCACCCCACTCTAGGGGATCCCAACTTCCTTACACAACACCCTACCCCGGAGAGCTTGGTGGTCCAAGTTTCCAACTCCCATGATGCTTTCCCTTCCGCACCCCCGGATAGAGAATCCAAGAGGCTGAACACCTTAGGGAAGAAGATGTTTTCTTCCATCAGCCTGGCACTGCGGTCGGTAAACACTGCATGCCTTTTGGGTTGCTACTCTCATGCTTTGTGGGACACAGTTGCGCAGGTGCTGCTGACTGTCTCAGAGGAGGCCCAGGCAGTTCTCTCCCAAGCTATTGCTGACGGGAGAGAGATTCAGTCAAGTTCACCATCCATTGTGGACTGGATACCACTGATTCGCTGGGCAGAGTGGTTTCCACTCCTGGCTGAGGACAACTGGCTTTCGTAGGGATGTCCAAACATTGCTTATGGACATGCCGTTTGATGGCTCTGGTGTCTTCGGAGACCAGGCGAATTCAGCTCTGGAGCGCTTTAAGGACGGCAGGGCTACGGTCAGGTGCTTATGCCTTTCCACTGCCCCTCGCCACCCTCAATCCCCCTTTCGCTCCTTTTGTGGCGACGGAAGAAGCTTCTAGCCGCGCTTGTACCTGCCCAGCCACCGCGGCGCGCTAGCTTCCCAGCTTCTGCGTGGCTGAGGATGCGCTACCCACAGACCTCGTGGGTCAGACAGCCAGAGGTGGGGCCAGTCCGCTTCCCCCATCAGCCGCATCCTCCAAGCCCGTATAGTCGGCCCCCTTATCATGGGCATCCAGTAGGCAGCAGGATCTGTCATCACCTGCACCACTGGCGGTCTATAACATCAGACCAATGGGTTTTGCAGATTGTCCGGATGGGCTACTCCCTCCCCTTCGAGACTATCCCTCCACCCATGCCACCTGCTTGCGACTGGATCACTTAGGATCATCTTTCTTTGCTCTGCCAGGAAGTGACGGCTCTCTTGGCCAAGGGAGCCATCGAGAGGTTGCCGACACCAGTAGAGGGTCGTGGTTGTTATTTCCGCTACTTTTGGAGCTCAAGAAGGACAGAGGCCTTTGGTCTATACTAGACCTGTGCCCTCTCAATTTCTTCAAGAAGGAGGGATTCAAAATGCTCACTCTTGCACAGGTCTTCTCTGCCCTGGACCTGGATGACTAGATGGCAGCAGTGGACTTGTAGGACACATATTTCCACGTTCCTGTCCTGCCCATCGACAGTCGTTACCTGCGGTTCACGGTAGGCCACGAGCACTTTCAGTTCACTGTGTTCCCTTTTGGCCTTACCAGCTCTGTTTGGATGTTCACTAAGGTGATGATAGTGGTTGCAGCTCATCTACGGAGATCAGGGGTGCCAGTCTTCCTTTATCTCGAAGACTGGCTGTTAAAGGCGTGCCTTCCCCAAGCTGTTGTCTTCCACCTCCAGACTACATCGGTCCTCCTGCATTTGCTGATGTTCACTTTAAAACGTGCCGACGTCACACCTGACTCCCTCTCAGACACTCTTTCATTGGAGCTGTCCTGGACACGGTGCAGTTTCGGCCCTTTTCTCTGGAGTGGTGAGTCCAGAATATTCAGGCTATGATACAGATGTTTTGGCCTCTATCTTGGATTTCGGTTTGACTGACTCTTAGGCTGCTGGGCCACATGGCTTCCTGCATCCTGCTGATGAAACATGCCCACTGGCATATGCAGGCTCTGCAGTGGGACCTGAAGTTCTAGTGGACGCAGCATCAGGGAAATCTTTTAGACATGGTCCAGACCAGGACTGGAAGCCAAGGCCTGCTGGGTGAGGGGACATCACCCAGGGAAACCAAGACCACCTGCTGTGGAGCCCCAGCGTCTGCTTGCTTGCTAAGACCAGTATGCACTGTGAGGGAGAGGAGAGCATTTGAGGGATCGAGGTCAAGTGGACTCGCAGTGCAAGGTGTGAGGAGATGGCTGCTGCACAGATCAGGTTGTTGCCCATGTGCAGGCTCTAGTCGACGATCCACGTATGCCAGGGTAGGGCAGCCGTGAAGATAGCCGTAAGCGGAAAGCCGTGTGGGGCGAGAGAAACCTGTACTGCGCTTGTTCCGACAACCACCAATGCCAGGAGGGGCCGCTGTAAACGTATTGACGGAATCCAAGAACTGAGGCCAGTGCGAAGCCTAGCGGCAACCCCGTATGCTAGGAGGGGCTTCCACGTCGTGAAGGCCGGTGCCTTGACCAGTAGCGGTATGGCAGCCCCATATGCCAGGAGGGACTTCTGCTACTGAGTACTGCTATTGATCGGGTTGTCGCCCGAGGATTGAGATCCGATGGTGACCCATGGGTCACCATCGAGCATCGAGGATTGTGGCGGAGTGCCCCGTGAGTGCATTGCCACTTTACCGGGACCCTCGCTGGGAGCATCGGAATCTAATCCAGCCCCCCCCCTTTGAAGAGCATCAGACTTACCATGCAGGAGAAGTACCGGAGCACCTCCGATCACTGATGGAGCCGGCTGCGTGAGCTCAGTAGAAAGAGCCTGCATGCAGGGTGCTGCACGCCTCCCACATGCAGCTGACTCTTCCACCAGAACCGGAGCAATATAAGTGCCGACGGTCGAGACACCCGCCAAGACACTGCTAGCTGCTGGAGCAGGTAATAACTGATATGGTTTCTAAAGCACACTAGGGATCCAAGGGAGACAACCCCGAGAAGGGGGGGGGAAACCGTACCACTCCCTAACTAAAGTAGAAGCTCACAAAAGATACGTCCTCTTTAAAAACTAGGGTCATGTGAAAGAGAAAGTGATCCTTTTTTAGAACGAGAACCCTCACTCACCTGAGGGTGATATGCTTCATCATTGGGTTCCCTCCTCACATCGGGACCGCAAGGTCCCCGATGTGGGCTACGACTCTCCACCAGTAAAACGTGGGTGGAGAGGAGCTGAGGTGTTTTAGGTAGGGAGTGCCAATGAGCACACAAGTGAGAGAGGGGCAGAGTGCAAAAAACCAAAAAAGTGAATTGTTAAAACTATCTCAGGGGCCCAATAACTTTATTCGGTGGTACCCTTGGATAGGCTTAAAAAATAAGAGGACTGGGGGTTCAGAACAAATATACCCCCTCAGTGGTCAATGTGCTTCTGCCTCTATTCAGACTCAAGCCGAGTTCTCTAGGCATTCGTCAGGACCAAAAAACATTCAAGTCACTCTGCAACAATAGGTGAAATCAAAAATATATAGTCAGATGGCTATTCTGGCTGTGTTCAATCTCGCCAGGACCCCCATTCACGCAGATGTCTAGTACGACTACTGCGTACTTGTAGCCGAATCTGCCTGAGGGGTACCTCGTGGCTATAGAGAGGTACAATGCAGTTTCTCTATAAGATGGAGATGGAGTATTAATTACCCATCATCGCCGTGACTACAATTGAACACAGCCAGTATAGCCATCTGACTATATATTTTTGATTTCACCAATTGTTGCAGTGACTTAAATATTTTTTGGTCCTGACGAATGCCTAGAGAACTCGGTTTGACACTGAATAGAGGCAGAAACATGTTGACCACCGAGGAGGTATATTTGTTCTGAACCCCCAGTCCTCTTGTTTTTTAAGCCTATCCAAGGGTACCACCGAATAAAGTTATTGGGCCCCTGAGATAGTTTTAACTATTCACTTTTTTGTTTTTTTGCACTCTGCCCCTCACTCACTTGTGTGCTCATTGGCACTTCCTACCTAAAACACCTCCGCTCCTCTCCACCCACGTTTTTCTGGTGGGGAGTCGTAGCCCACATCGGGGACCTTGCGGTCCCGATGTGAGGAGGGAACCCAATGATGAAGCATGTCACCCTCGGGTGAGTGAGGGTTCTCGTCCTAAAAAAGGATCACTTTCTCTTTACACATGACCCTAGTTTTTAAAGGGGACGTATCTTTTGTGAATAACTGATATAGGCCTATCAGGCCTGCAGGGAAGCTCACCGCTAAGGGTGCTGCAGCGCCAAGACACTTTTGACTCTTCTACGGAAAGTCGAGGTGGACTCTTGAGTTAAGGCCTATTAATGAGCATTCCATAGATGCGGCCACCAGTGAATGGGGAATAACCCCTACCACATTACAAAAAGCGGTTGGGACAGGGATTTGCTAGCGAAACAGTAGTATCAGTGTTGTACTGTTGTTTTCAGGTTCAAAGCTCGAGCACTGCTGACTCCATACTTATGTCTCTCTCTGCAGAATGAATTTGTCAAGGGAAACCGCAACAATGGTGCATTTGTAATGCACTTGTCCATAGAGTTGGTATACTTCAAACTAAACTGTCTGCTGTCATCTCTGTGACCTTTGGTAGTGGTTCAGCATCCAGATCTTAGTCGTCCCTGTCAGTACCGACACCTGCTGCAGTGTCTGCTGATTCTGTTGGTTCAGTTGTGCCCTTCACTGGGAAATCTGGCAATATCACCTGGTGCTCTGCAACCCATCTTTCTGTTCACTTTCTCCTTTTACCCAGATCACTAAAGCAGAAATTCTAAGTATACTAGGCTATGATCCTTAACTAGCCAGAAAAAGTAGCATATACTTTGACATCAATGAAGGTGTTCCTCTGTTGCTGGACCACTGCTATGCAGTCCGGGAGCAGGAGTACCTTATTTCCCATAACTATGCATGGGCCCCTGCATCAGGCAAGCTGGAGTAGATTGTCTCGACCCTTTAGTTAAGCACAAAATGGCCAGCGAATGATATGGAGGAAGGAGGGGACCAAGGCTTTGTTGGTATTGGTAGAACTCTGTGTAACCACTCGATAGAGAAAACATAGATAGTTCCTAGGTGCGATCTGTATGGATATCAAAAATCCTAGGTGCGGGGCGTGGCTTAGCGGCGAAGCATGATGGCCGCAGCCTAGCGTAGCTCCGCACTAAACCCTTCCTTCCCGCATCTAACCGTAAAAATATCCGGTACCTGAGGCGGGATCCGGCTGGCGGAGGCTCTGCTGGTCACGAAGAGCCCAGGGACGTGCCGCAACTGCAGAGGTATCTCCGGACAAGACCGAGGTGCGTCGGCAGCCTACACTGGGCCGGGACCTCGAGTGGCGACGCTGCCCGGGTAGGGGTGAGGGCCGGCGGGCGGCGTGTGTTTGGCGCGCCGCTGCCTTGTCCGGGTGCTCCCCCTCCTGGGATTACGCGGCCCTGGGACCTGAGGGAGCGTGGAGACTGGGCCCCCTCGAAGCAGGGGCTCCAGCGTGGTCGGCGAGATCGTGGTGGGGTGCTGCCCCCTGACCTGGACCTGGGCCTACGATCGACTGGAGCCGGTTGGTTGGGAGCCGGCCCCTCTGCCGGGGGCCCTTGTTTGCCCGCCGGGGCGCCTGGGTGACTGAGTAGTCCGGGACGCAGAAGGCTGGAAGTGGCCCTTGGAGGTCCTGTGCCCTCCGGCGCTGTCCACGTTCAGTGGGGCGGCGGGCGCGGCGGGACTCGCTGCCCGCGGAGCCCACAACAGGTTGAGAGGCACCGGAGTTGGCCTACCCCGGAGGTGACAAGTAACTAAAGGCGGGACCGCCATTTTGACACCCGGTGGCAGACGGGGGCAGTTTGAGGACATGGCCTGGCGCAGAATTGCACCCGGAACACGCGGAGCGACCCACGATGCGTCACGGTAAGGGGAGCAGTGGGTGAACAAAGAAACCTCGGCATTGCCACACCTGGCCCAGAGATACCCGGGGAGGGGTTCCGGAGTGACTGACCGGCCCTGTGGCCGTGGGGCGTCCTGAGCTATGTCGACCTCCAGGGGGCCCAGAACTACCCAATCCAACAAACTTGACAGATATACCTGCCCTAAGGGTTCTTTACCCGATCAGCAGCAGTCTAGAGACAAGCAAATCGGGGATCCAGAGGGGGGAGTCCCGGAAGCCACATTGAAAGACGTTATGGAGGCCATTGGTGGGATCCGAACCTCCCTGGAGCAGAGAATGGACACCATATCCTCTGAAGTGATGCTTATCAGGGCGGACCTGGCCACAAACAGAGAAAAGGTCAAGCAACTCGAAATAACAACCACGAGCCTCGTGGAAGACACTAACCAGCTGCAGATCGAAGTTAGGGAGCTGCGGGCGTTCCACAAGTTCGCCGAAGGGAAGCTGGATGACTTTGAGGGGCGCTCACGGCGTAACAATGTCCGCATCTTAGGCGTACCGGAAAAAGCGGAAGGCCAAGCTACAGACCTATTCGTGGAGAACCTCATCACAACTCACCTCCAGCCGAAAGGTCTGTCAAACATCTTTGTGGTGGAGAGAGCCCACAGAGTGCCCGGGGGCCGCCCTAGGGTGGGGGCTCCCCCCGCCCAATATTGGCCAGACTCCTTAATTATCGCGATAGGGATGTCATACTGCAAGCAGCCAGGGTTGCGCCTCCGCTCAGATGGGAAAACTCAGTGATCACCTTCTTTCCGGACTTCACCCAGGTGGTTCAGAAGCAGCGCAGATCGTTCTTGACGGTCAAGAAGAGACTGAGGGATAGGGGCCTGAAGTACGCGATGTTGTTCCCGGCGAGGCTCCGCGTGGAGGCCGGGGGGAAGGTTCTATTCTTTGATAGTCCGGAGGAGGCTGCAGAGTGGCTGGATGAATGGAGAGACCCTGGGGAGCGGGACTCCCACGGACACTAGCGGGCGAGAACTGTCCCACTGGCCGAGCTGTGTGACTGTGAAAGCTGTCGTCCCCCTTCCGTGGACAGATAATCTGTTATTCGCCCTCCCGCCACATACGGTGGGAAGGGGATAGATACCAGTTCAAGAGCCTCGTCAACACAACTTCCTTACTAATTGGACTAACCACACTCAGGGACAACTTTGTAGTAAGTGATCGGGGAGGGAGGAGCGGAGCGGAAATTTCCCCCCAATTTTCTTCTTTTAGTATAGCTTTGGGGCGACAGGCACTGTGCATTAAGTGAGTAATGGGCAGTTCTGAGCCCAGAGTGCAGGGGAGCAGGGAGGGGGGAGGTTTGTTTCTTTGTTTGTTTTGCAGCAACAGGGCACCGAAGATCTGTTATTATTGAGGATTGGTGATACGTGAATCTCTATGACTACGCACTGGGAAAAAAGTTTTAAATTGATGAGCTGGAATGTTAATGGTCTTGGAGATAAGGTGAAGCGCTGTGTGGTGTTGCAATGTATTAGACGGCATTCCCCTGATGTAGTGCTGCTTCAGGAGACGCACCTAGTGGGGAACACATGTAGAGCCCTGGACCGGTGGGGATACAAGTTAGTGGTACATGCGGGCTTCACTAGAGGTTCGCGAGGAGCGGGCATCCTGCTCAGGAAATCCTTCCCAATGACAGTGCAGTCCTCCTGGGTGGACGAGTGGGGGAGGTATGCGGGCATCACGGGACAGTGGGAGGGCTCCACGTTGACGCTTTTGTCGGTGTACGTGCCGCCGGGCCTTCAGGGGCAGACATTCGGGGACCTGGGCTCTATCCTCTTGGCAGTGCCGCCCGGTCTTCTGGTGGTTGGGGGTGACCTTAACTCTGTGGTTTCTGGCACGTTGGACCGCTGCCCCCCACGTGAGCTCCGTCCCTCAAACCGCTCGCTCCCTGACTTTTTAGAAGCTTTAGGGCTCATAGATATTTGGCGAGCACGTCACCCTGACACCACTCAATTCACCTTTCACTCTGGTGCCCATAATAGTCAGTCGCGGATCGACTACCTACTGGTCCCTCCAGATCAACTAACACACATCACCGATGTTAGGCATATGGCGAGGGGTGTCTCGGACCACTCCCCCCTCTGGGCTCAAGTGGTCGTTGGTCAGCACAGAGTAGGAAGGGTTGCACCCATTAATCCCTGGCACCTCCGAAACCCGGTGGTACGTAAAGCACTGCTCGCTTCGATAGATCACTACTTCCAGGAAAACAATGGCTCGGTACAGTCCAGTCAGACGCTGTGGGAAGCGTTCAAAACAGTGGTGAGGGGGCATGCACTTTCACAAATTGCGGGGGCGCGGAAAGAAAAAGTGAGGGAGGAGGTTGAGCTGGAGGGCGAGATCTCTCGTCTGGAAGAGTAGACGGCGGGAGGGTCCAACCAGGACAGGTTTCATGTCCTTCAACTTAAGAGAGACAATTACAAAGCCTTGGTGACCGATAAAGCCAAAGTAATGGGACGGGAGACGCAGGGTAGGATTTATGACCAGGGAGACAAGGCGGGAAAGTTAATTGCCTGGCTGGACAAAAAAGAACTGGCTAGTAGACTGGTGCCGGAGCTCCGTGATGGTGCTGGACAGTTGATTACTGAACCCCAAGCGATTGCAGATGCCTTCGCAGCCCATTACGAGGAGACATATACCTCGCAGGCACCATACACACAGCACGACTCCCAAGCCCTCCTCGCGGATATCGCTCTCCCAATATTGTCGGACACCGACAGAGATTACCTGGAGGGTGTCCTTACCGCGGACGAGATCGCCCAAGCGATTAGGAGTCTGAAGTCGGGGAAAGCATCGGGGCCTAATGGGTTGCCGATCGAATTGTACAAACTTTGGCCTGACATGATCGCCCCGCATATGCGCGCAATGTTTGAGGAAAGCAGGGAAAAGGGGGAACTGCCACGGGACCAACGACTGGCGACCCTGGTGACGATACACAAGGAAGGCAAGTCTAGGCTGGATTGTGCCTCCTATAGGCCAATCTCCTTATTAAACGCCGAACCAAAGATCTTAGCTAAACTCCTCGCTCTCAGGTTGGGCAAAGTGATCAGCGGACTGGTTCATCCGGACCAGTCTGGCTTTATGCCGCAGCGCAACACTGCCCTGAACTTGCGCAGGGTGCATGGAGTGCTGGGGAGGGTTGACACTATTCGGGAGGCGGCGGTGATAGTGTCCTTGGATGCCTCAATGGCGTTCGACACAATGGAGTGGCCGTACCTATTCGCAGTCCTGGTGAAAATGGGGTTTGGTCCCCGGTTTATCCAATGGGTACAGCTCTTGTACTCAAACCCCTTAGCACAAGTAGTGGTTAACAACAAGAAGTCGGGAGTTTTCGGCCTTGGTAGGGGGACTCGGCAAGGCTGTCCTCTCTCCCCGCTCCTGTTTGCCCTGGCACTGGAGCCTTTGGCCTCCTGGATTCGGAGGAATCCTGTACTGCGGGGACTTAAGTGGGCGGAGTCGTGGGAGGACCGCATTTCTCTGTACGCAGATGACATCCTCCTGTTTCTGGCCTCCCCAAAGGCGTCCCTCACAGTGGTCCTGGACATATTTGCGATCTTTGGCAGGTACTCCGGATACTCGATTAACTGGAGTAAATCCATCCTGTATGTCCTCCATGGACCTCCGCCTGCTCTCCCCAGAGGGTGTCCGGTACAGATCACCACCGCGGGATTCAAGTACCTAGGCATCTACATTACGACGGACCCCGCTGGTAGGTACGCCCATAATCTCCTCCCGCCCCTGCAGCGCTTACAGAAAGACTCAGAGAGCGTTGGAAGGCGCTCCCACTCTCCATGTTAGGTAGGGCGTCCCTATTCAAAATGATGTCCTTGCCGCGCTTCCTCTATGTGTTACAGAATACGATGGACATTGTCCCCTCCAGCTATTTTAAAAAGATCGAGAGCTTGCTGAGAAGCATGTTGTGGAATGGCCGGCCGCGAATAGCACTCCCCAAACTATATCTTGCTTGGTACGACGGGGGCATTGGGCTGCCAGATCTTAAAAGGTATTATTGGGCAGCACACCTGGCTGCCATCAATCATGGGACGTACAGGCGGCCTGACGATCCTGGCTATGCGCTGGACAGGTGGCTGCTGCCGGGGGGAACCTATGCCAGGGCCTTGTACACACGAAAGGGGAAACTTCATTTAACAGGGCCGACCAGGCACTCGCTGCAGATTTGGCAGGCAGCCACAAGAAGTCTGGGATGGGAAGGCAAACCAACACTAGCCACCCCCCTGTGGGACTCAGACCTTCTTGGTAACCTACGGAAAACAAAGGGCTTTGACAGGTGGGACCTCATAGGCATCTCCAGGATCGGCGATCTATGGGTCAAAGGGGAGGTTAAGCCTTTCGCTGCTCTACAGCAAGAACACGAGCTGACGAGTTCCGAGCACTTTCGGTACCTGCAGGTTCGACACGCTCTGCAGACTTGTCTCCCCAAGGGTGATGATCCTCCCGAGTCTACCCCCCTGGAGGACAGGATTTTAGATGGGTACTTGTCCACAAAGGCTATTTCCCTCACCTACAAAAAGTTGATCAATAACTCTGCTGACCCCTTACGCCTGCTGCGGGAAAAGTGGGGAAAAGACGGGCTGATTCTGGACGATGAGGACTGGGTGGAGGCGGTCGCTTCCCCACGAGAGGTCGCCATATCGGCTAGACTGCGTTTGGTTCAGCTTAAGATCCTGCACCGTGTTTATATGACCGGGCCTCAGTTACTGAAAATGGGTAGGGCAACAGATAGTAACTGCAGGAGGGGCTGTGGATGTGAGGGCACTCTCATGCACATACTCTGGGAGTGTCCGCTGATTCAGGGATACTGGAGCAAAATACACGATGTCCTTAGTGAGATTCTCGAACTGGAGATTCCCCTGGAGGCCAAGAGGTGTCTCCTGAATGTGTGGGAACCTATAGATCTTAACAACACTTGCATCACATGGGTTACCCTGGGGTTGATGGTTGCGAAGCGAAATATTGCTCAAATGTGGGGGTCCACAACAACACCGACTGTGTCAGCCTGGAAGAGAGACATGGATTGGTGCATGTTCCGTGAAAAGACAGTGTATGTGTCTAGGGGGTGTCCCCGGAAATGGCATCGCATCTGGGACGACTGGAATGTGTATAGGGGTGGTATTTGCTCTCCTCCGGTTGCCCATCCCCAGGAAGATCCCTCATCGCCATAATATTGTCGCCACCCTATGCATAGATTTTCATTTGAATTTTGTTAAACAATCCTAAAACTTACTGTAAGATGTATACAATGGTGCCCTGCCATGTTGATGCTGTTCTTGTTTAATAAAAAGAATTAAAAAAAAAAAATCCTAGGTGCAGTTTCCTTTCTGGGATCTTCCATTTTTTTCAGGAAGTCCAGCAATCTTTAAATTTCTTTTTATGTTCCTCAAAAGGCTGCTGCTTTATATTCTATGAACTTCATTTGCCCCTGGAGCTCTTCACCGTGTTTTTGGATTCCGGTACCGGAAGTTCCCCAGCTGCTAAAGTCGGTTCATCTTCCATGACTTTGTCAGTAATCTTGCTTTGGTCAGCCCTGAACAGGCCCAAGTCAATCAGTATCAATTTATGTTTTTAAAATCATGCAGGATTCGGAGACAGCATCCAGAAAGACGTTCAACATATGTGGAGACACTGGGCCTGCCATTGTGGTGTCATGACGGTTCCCGGAGCATGTGAGCCCTCAGGACCAGGCAAGTCCGACCTTACAACCATGGGGCTGCTGGTTTTGTGTGTTTTGGGCTTGCCCATGGTGAGTGTGCACGAGCCCCAGGCAGAGTGGGTATGCCAGTGGAGACTTATTTTGGGAGGGAGGGATTGAGTTTCGGGCAGCAACCACTGAGCAGTCGGCACAGGGAAAGACCTGTCCTGCGTCTTCCTCCAGTCCCCGTTTGCTGCATGTGGTTCAAGTTCCAGTGTCCCTGAGGATCCAATCTATATGGCAGTTGCACCATTTTTGCATTAATATGTGTGTTGTGACCTGCTAGTTTTCCTGGGCTCAGGTTTGGACTGGACTATAGGACAATCATGCAATGCCGGATGGGCTAGTCTGACACATCAGTGTGAACTGTTTTTATAGCAGTGTGTGGGGTCTGTTTTATGACCATTTGGGCTGGTTGTCACTGTTGATTTACCTGATAATACCACAAACATTGCCTGCAGCAAACACCAATGCATGCGGTTTCCTGTACCTTGCAAAATACCCATACAGCGTGACTTTACAAGTTCAAAACGGGCTGATTTGCAAGTGTAAGCCACTTATTTAGCTATCTGGCTTGCTAATGGTGGCCACTTCTATTTTGGTGTCTGGGCCTACTTTTTGTCCCTGTACAGCCCTACCTGGGCTAATGATGTTGTTACTATTCATGCGGCCAATAACCACTTCAGCCCAACCACTCCATTCCCTACCCCAACCAGGAGATTGCACCTCCAATCCTCTCATGTGTTTTGGGCTTCTCATCTGTACCGTGGTGCAGCAGAGATCTTGGTGTTTTCCAGCAGTTTCTCACCACTGCTCTCAGGCATCACCCCCATTCTGGGCATTAGGCTTGCACTCCACAGCTCTGGATCTTTGTTTACAGCATGTCTCGTCGGAGTCCACCTCCACTGCAGCAGCCGAACATCATCTTTCTCTTGGATCACTCCCTCCTCAACCTGCAACCAGGGTCACTACTGTGGGAGATCGAAGGGGGAAGCCCAAGTTTCCGCTCAAGATCTCTCCATGAGTGAGTTGTCCTCAATATATCCAATAGCTGGGCTTTCCCCATCAGGTGATCCCCTGCCACAAACCCAGGCCACTCTGTAGTCTTGTCTGCCTCTTAGCAGCTTACCAGACCTCTCTTGTCACTGGAGCACCAACCTTTGGGAACGCCATCGTGGTTAAGCTGCACTCTGCCACCAGCTTTCTTCATGTAGCACAGAACTCAGTTATAGCGGCTTCTCTGAGGTGTATCATCCTACATCTCTAGCTGTCACTAGTTTCAACATTTTGAGCAGAGAAATCGACAGCCACGAGGTGTTGTAAAATACCAATGTGACGATGGGAGCTCATCAAAGGCATGTGTTGTCAGCCATTTTGCACCTCTAAACGATTGGAGATCATATTTGGGCATCATACATTTTCCCCAAAGCCCTACTGCGTAAGCTTTGCACTGCTGTACAGGCGTCCACAATTTTTTTTTCTTTTCAGTGAAACATTATCACTTTCTTGTTGGAGTTTGGATGCAGTGCTTCTAAGGGAGCCTAAATAAGAAGACTACATTAGTCTGTCTTTGAGAGTGCAAATTCAGAGATAATCTTTGCATGCTCAGACGTTGGTATGAGAAGAAGAAATATTTCCCAGAAGACACAGTGCAGGCACATACAAAGAGCAAACCATATACACACGTGCCCTAATTGAAAGATCTTTATCAAGTAACGTACCCAGTGATGTGACCTTAGCTCCTGGATCAGTTGGTAACCAGAAAAAGAAGGCCCAGGGGGAATCCTGTCATCTATTGCTGAATGTCACCCCAATATTCCTGAAATATGAAAATTAACTGTGAGGCATTTTGGGTCTGAGACACAATGAACAGGGAGTCATTTGCATATGAAGATAAAGTATTCAAAAGTATCAAATCATTGGTGCCATTGGTTTAACATATACGTTAAATACGTTAAAAATATTGTTGTAGCTATTAAGGTGTTTGATCAAGAAATAAGAAACATACCAGAAGCTAGTATTGTAGTTAAAGCATCCATGTTTAATCCAGTTATCAGAGGACTCCTGCACATCAGTCTTTGCACCATGCACCCATCTGCCAATGGCCACCAGGAGAACCTCAATCAATGCTGCAAAGAAACTCCAGAGCACAAGCCGTGGATGACAAATAATGTCTTGTGGTACAACTTGAATATGACACAACACACCTTACCCTTTTTACAAAAACTATACTAAATATAATGAGGGCATAGTCTAATCATTCAAAAGCACTGACATTCTTGATAACCTACTCATGCTCAAGACAACACCCCTGGATACCTATCTATGTGCTTCTCTATCACAAGAGGCAGGTGCAGTATGTTACTTTGTGTCTACATCTGGTCCTAGTTGACCCAAAATCCAGCTTCATCTCTCAGTAAAACATTTTCTCTCCAGAAATACCCGACTCTTATGCAGCATTCCTCTCGCCAACCCAAACCCACTGCTAGCTCAGTTTCTGAAACCGCTTAGTAGGAACATCACTAAAAATGCAATGCTTCCTCTTGTTATAATCCCCCACTTAACATTAACTTAATCTGCCCTTCTATTTTCTGGACTAATCTGCATTTACACCGTTATCAATTTCCAACAGTACAGTGCTTCTGGTAAAATTAACCAGCATTTCAGGCCCTTCCTACTTACTTTTGCCGCCTAAACTCAATGTTGACTAGAACCAATCTCCAACCAAAACAGTATCCGTCTTTATCCCAATTGTTTGTTACAATACTAGTTACTTCTAGCTTGATTGCATTTGACTCTCTTCTTTCTTAAACTGTACAATTTCCCTCCTTATCAATGACTTTCAGCTAGGTACCACATTCTGCCACACACAAATGCCACAGCATTCCTACAGTCAGTAAAAGCAGCCTGAATACCTTCTGTGAAGATTTTATTTGCCTTTAATATAAGCCCATTGGCCTGAAGACTAAACAAAGCAATCTTGTAATGAGCAACCCCCAAATCAGGCATGAATTTTCCATGCATTCAGTGTCACAATGTACTCAGTTAATCATCACAAGACTTTTTTTTTTTTTTAGAGTTTTATATAGCGCGAACTAGACCCAAGACATCAGAGCGCTTTACATGAGCACCAGTTTCGTTACAGATTAACTCATACATTTTTTTTTTTTTTGTTAGGCACGGGGAGATTAAATGATTTGCCCAGAATTACAGGATGTTGAGCGTTGTTGCCAAGACTCGAACCGGGTTCCCCAGGTCCGAGGTTGACTGCTCTAGCCGCAAGGCTACATCCTACGAACAGTTTCTATTACAAAAAAAAGTGGTGCAAAAACCCAGTTACTGTCTCGATTTTGGTGTTCTCAGAAAAGAGTAATGAACACATTTCAGATAGTAATCAACAACCATAATTATGGTAACTTATTTTAAGGTAAACAAATTAAAGGTGTTACAACCTCAATTTATCTTTACCGAATGGTGGTTGGATGTCTAAAATAGTTTTTTAAAAGATTGAATACCATCAGGTGAAATACAGTGATCCAAATAATCAACCATGATAGTGCTAGTTTACATTCACTTGTTATACCCTTGATATTTTTCTCTAGGTACAGACAGTGCTTTAGTCAATATTACATTATGTTCTTTCTTTGTACTTTCTTTGTAGGTGCATACATTATGTCAGCCAGAACTGTTTGAAGGCCGGATACATCTTAAAACAACATAAACATAAGTATATGATAAATACTAGGAGCTGGCGCTAGCCCCAAAGGTAGCTTTAAATACTGATAAGCCCCAAAAGGCAAAACAAAAGTGGTAAGTGCTTTGAATCTGGATCCAAAGTGCGTGATGATCTGCCACTGTAATATCAGTTGTACTTAAGTACTTTGCCACACCTAGCATAGCCAGCATTTCTTGTATTTTTGGCAATTGAAGACAAACCATTATAATGTTCCTGTTCGAGGATTGAAGTTGAACACAAAAACAAATCTCACCTTTCAACTTCTGCACTTGACTCTCCATGGTAGCTGTAGGCAAGTAGTCGAAGGCTTCCTCGGGGGGCAGACAGGTTTTGGGGGGAATGGGATGGAGTGTAGATAATGATAAGTAAGCACGACTCCTAACTGAAACTGGACACAGTACGAACGATAAATCAATGTCCAATCCAATACTTACTTGTATAAGAAGTATTTTATTTCTATCTTTACACATTCAAAGGAATAACAACATTCATGGGCAATAAAACAATCCCCGTGAGGTCGGGGCTCCTGGAGTTCAGGCAAATCTCTGTCCCATCCTCTTTCTTATAACATGGTCGGGGTTATTCACTGGTGGCTGCGTCCAAGGACTCTTTACTACTAAGCCGTACTGAAGAGTTCCCCTTTGACTCCTCAGTAATTAATCAAAAGTGTCTATGGTCCCACAGCGAGTCCCCCAGGGCCCCACATGCCCAGTTCCAGTCTTACCCGGTCCAGCCATATGGAAGCATTCAGAGGTGCAGCAAGAGCCCTTTCTGAGGGTGCTCCCGAGTTCTGATGCTCTCACCTCCGAGCAGGGCTGCCGGTTCGTTCCAGCGATTGGAGCCAATTCCATTTGGCAAACACGAGGCAAGTCACTGTTCCCCTGACGGAGGGGATATTCGAACTTTCGGCTCCTGACTGAAGCCCAGCGATGGTGCAATGTCTCTGGCATTGTCCTTGCGATCCTCAAGGAATTAGACTGGGGGCAGGTCTCAGTGTGCAAGCTTGACCCGCCAGTCACAGCCGCAAACTTTCCGTACGGGCAACAACCCCAACTCTTGGCCTCAGTGGTACCGGCTGCCCCTCGTGGCATATGAGGTAGCAGCAATACTCTGTCTTGGCGCAAACTCTTCCTGCACAATCACCCTCACCACGGCCGCCCATCCTGGCATACGAGGTCGCCAATGAAGGCGGACACAATTCTCAATGCTCTTGGCCCATTAAGTTCAATGGTGGTCCCCTCTGGAATACATGGTCACCACAGCGAGATGATGCTGGCCTGATGCTTCCCACACAGCTTTCCTTACATGGCTCATATCATAGCATCCCTTTCCTGGCACACAGCGGTTGCCTGACCATTCCTGCTGACGTACAGTGATCCGAACGGTGCACAGCCATTCTTCTCACACCTCGCTCAGGGAGGACCCCCACTGGACCTTGCTCCCTTCAACGCTCTCCTTTTCCTCACAGGGCACACTGGTCTTTGCAAGCAGGCAGGCACTGGTGCTCCAGGCTCCGGGGCAGGAGGTCTTGGTTCCCTGGGCGATGTACCTTCGCCCAGCAGGGAAACTGTGAGGCTTTTGCCCCCACTTGTGGGCACAGGCAGAAGTCTTGCAATGCTTCCCCATCTCACTCAGACATCAGTGCCAAATTTGATTTAGGGTCTGAGTGTTTGAAGTTTTATGTTGGGGTTCTGCTTCTTTTGACGTGTACATTTTTCCTTTGTTTCTTTCCTCATGAAAGGCTGTCTGTCTCAGTATGAAAGACTCTAAAGTTGATAGACCTACAACACAGTTCATGGGAGTGACAAGAGTTCACATCTGGATGCCAGCCACAGTGATATGTGCATCAAAATGGTAATCCTGGGTTCCCAGCCCTACTCTTAATGATTCTCTTTTCAGCCCCATCTCCTTCCTGAGATGTGTCGAGGCCTCTTCTTTATGGTCTATCACTGAATCAAAGAGCAACCTTTTGAAGTGTAAAGGGGGAGTCTCTCCTCCTTTCCTCCAACTTGTGTCCCACCCAACTCACAAGAATGCACAAATCTGTCTGTGGGGAATTCCTCTACTCCTCATGTCTTCACCAGGCATGCCTGGGCTTCCCAAAACGGAACTCAGGGTCCTCCATGTAATGTACCATTGCAGGCACACTTGCACTCAGTGTACTTTCACTGCACACATACTCTCCAGTACTGCTACTTACATGCATTGTGCCACTACAGACACACATACATTCAGCACACACATTCAGTCTGGGCTCACCTTTCAGTACTGTAGCTTTTCTGTGTTGTACCAGGGTGTGATATTTGCAAGCGCATACACTCGCCATGTGAGCGCTGCACAACACTTCACCCGTTAGGTATTGTTCTTCACACAGGCACACATACACCCAGCACATGCTTTCATTGCACACGCACTGAACAACACTGCATCTCTCATGTAATGTATTACTTGCAGCATATCTACACCCAGTACATGCACTAACCACACATACTGCTCTATCCCTGTACTGTACACTTCCCAGGCACGCATACATCCAGCGCAGAGTCATTACTCCTGCGCAGCACTCCACATCTAACTGATGTAGGCCATGGGTGAGTTAAGCGCACAGCAGCTGAACTTTTCTAATGGTGAGTGAGCCTGTAGGCCTCACTAGAATGACACAGGGTAAAAGTACCTGATCACTACACGGTATGCTGCCACCACAGCACTCGTGCTGCCTAACTCTTGGTGAAGGCTGTAGCATTCCACCACTATGAGGGTAGCGCTTAGGGTCGAACAAGACCGCAATCCGTCAGACAGGCCTATGTCATGGCGCATAAGCATGATCTGTGTTTACCTATGACACAAAAATCAGCATATGGAATCCAGACAACAGGACAGTTTGGCACTCAGGGCAGGGGTACACTTCTTTAACCATAGAGAGGACTTTTCGTCTCCACAACTGGTTTGATAATCTTGTCACAACATGTCTCATCAAGCAAAACACAATATACTCTTCATGCTAATTGGCACTCCTCCTTAATTATGCCGCAGCACAAAGCCCATGCAACCCTTGTTATGTTTCCCCTTCTCATTATATAAATCTTAGTAAAAGTAGCTGTATCTTACATTTTTAGGTAGTTATCAAAATACCCTGGATATTAATTTGATTTCCTACACATGCGACAGGGTTAACATCAGAAACCTAAAAAACGTCTTTTGCATAAACATTTGTTAAAAAAGACATCAGATAAAATGGTAATCAGTGATCTTGTTTCAACTAATACTAATATTCATTTAGCCAAATTCAACATCACAAAAAGGTCCAATTTTTATGGCAACCAATGATTTCTCCTTCTGTACCCCTCAGTCAACACCTCTGTATTGCCATCAACCGCATACTAACATATACTACTTTTTCAAGATTTTTGCACACCTTGAAAAAGTGACCATGTTTTTTACACTTACTACGCTTCTTATCACGAGGTTGGGCTCCCAGAACTATACTCTAAATGTGACTAAACCACACTTGTAGCATTGTCCTAATCCAGACTTTTCTCTTTTTTCCTCTCCGCTTCCTTTACCCTATTGTGAACCTTAACATGTGGATATGCACTGCAAGACAACAATAGCTTTGCAGAAGAACGAAATATTTATTTTCCCCTTACTACGAATTTTGTCTTTTCTAGCGACAGACTTATACAGCAGAATGACCTTTCTCGTTTCTTTCTAGAAAAAACATTGCCAGCAGGGTGGTCCCTTAAATTTTGAAGGTGCTAAAATGTGCAATGCAGCAACAGATTCACCCACCCTTTTCTGGCTTTCGTGACCCTTTGTGAAGAAATTTCCTACACATTCACAGTAGACTCCTTTGGAAAAAGCTATTCGAGTCTTTTAGGAGCCTCTGCGTATTCATCCTACCTTTTGAAGGCATTACTAGTAGGTTAAATTTCTGGGAAATGGTCAGATAGCTGATGACTCTGGCCTCCAAAAAAAGTTGAACAATAAGACCTTTTTTTCATTCAGAATTTTCATTATCTGTTTCTACTAAATAATTCTCAAAAGGTCTGGTCCACTGTTTGTTTCTCGATTGGCTTTCTCTTTTGTGATGCTACCATACTGTGTGCGGACCCGCCTGTAGCAATATTGAGGGGCAGATTTACAATAACTGGCGCATCCCTGCATATTAGCGTAAGGGTGACGCAGTGCTGGAGTCGTGTCGCAAGCGCGACGCAACTCCAGCACTGCTCAGGGGTGCCCTATACCTAACATGCTGCGTCACTCCTTACGCCTGCTTCAAACAGGCGTAAGGATTTGACGCAGCGAGGACGTAAAAGTGACTCAGTGAAATCTTGTAGATTTCACTGCGTCACTTTACGAGGCTTCCTTGCGACGGAACGCCCACCCTGCATACATTATACCTGACGCAGGTATAATGTAGCGCAGGGCTTTACAACGTGACGCATCTCACTAGATGCGTCACGTTGTAAATATGTTGCATAGTGGCGCATTGTTTGCGCCGCCGCTGCGCCACAAAAATGACGCAACGGCGGCGTAAAAGTGTCGCACGGGGCTTGTAAATCTGCCCCTAAAAATGTAATGATTTTAGTCTCCCCAACTCTATGAACCTGAGCGTCACTTAACCGATGTTCAAGTCAGTAGATTTACATCTTCCAAATATGTAAATGGAGTACATTTAATAAGCTCCTCCTCAGTTTTTTAGAAAATATTATTCGGTATATACTGAAGGAGTTGTAAGCATAGATTAATAAAACCACAATGACCTTGTAAAGCTTGATTTGCTACTCAGTGACTGACTTTGAACTTTGAAATATATTAAACCTTTCGCAGTTGTGCGCCTCTAAAGCAATCAGTCATCTATGCATAAAGCCAGTCAAGCGTCCACCAAATTTGTTGCCATGTTTTCCAAATTGTGTGACCCTTGTGCGTAGCTTTCACTGACTTTGCCTGGTTAGCATCAACATCACTATGGCCTAATGTTTAGTGACGTTGTGCCTGACCTTCGTGTGGTCAAGCCAGTGACTATGCGTAGCTGCTGTGGCAATTAATGAAGAGCCGGCGCAGGTCCCACACCAAGCAGAAGCTGCAGGTCGGTGTACAAAAGCAAGTGACAAGCAGTCTAACAGTTACAGCTGGAAGCTCATTTTATGAACTAAAACTTGTCAGCACATTGTGTGGGTAGCATAGTGTTTCATCAAGAAATCAATCCCTAGCCGATATTGTGTTTAGAGCATCCATTTTTAATCCATAAATGAAAGGACTCTTGCACAGTAATCTCTGGACCATGGCTCCTGGCACTAAGCCACCAATGGCTACACAGACAAGCTTGAACGATGGTGCGGAGAAGTTTGGTGTATGAGCCATAGAACACAATGTCTTGTGTCACAACTGGGGCAAGAGACCATAAATTAAGATAAATAACAGGATATGTGAACTAATGATGATAGTGAATATACGAACAGTACATTATACTGAACAGTAAAGCTAGTGGACTGGATAGGTGGAAGAGTCAAGGACTAAATTCACTCTTCTAGGAAGGAAGAACTCCGATTTACCACCACCACCTCGAAATCCCCACCTCTCTAATCTTGAATCATAGTATTGAATGTGATGTCTAGATCCAACGGGATTTTTCCCACTATGACCCCCTACTCACAATCAAGGATTATTCTCAAATAGTGTGGCCCAGGCAATCTGAGTCCCTCCAGGGCCAAAAGCCCAGCTGCCAAGCATCCAACATGTTTGGGTCTTCCAGGTAATCTGAGAAGTGCCAAGTGACAGTACTCTTAAGGATTTTTCCCAGTGAGGGCAGGAGAGCAATAAGACATTAGTTTTCCACACTCAGTTTTCTTTGTGAGGGAACCACACCTCTAAACTAGTAAAGGTTGACAGTATCTGTGAGGTGAGGCATGATCACAGGTGCTAAAGTGTGAAAGACTGACACTGGGCAGATGTCTCCTGATGAACCATGCATTTTTGAGTCAGTTCAGTTGCCTCCTAAGTGGTTGTAAAACAGAAAGAAAACCAACAGGGTTCTGTGAGTGTTGATGACTGTTATGAAGTATTCTTACCTGTGTGCAGCACGTTCTCTTCCTGGTGTTCTTTTAGAATGTGAGGCTGACGGCACTCGATGTATGTCAGTTGCTGCTGGCTCGTCGAGGTGGTCGGATGCAGGTTGTGCTCTCAGTAAATACTTACTTTAAATCTCCTCCGTTCTCCTGTGATTGATGTACTCAGCATCACAACATTTTTGGCGACGATCTTCAGTGAAGTTGGAGAAGGAAGCACAACCTGGTGAATCCTGTGGCTTGCTTGGCCGTTTCTCTGTCTCCTGTTGAGTTCCACAGCTTTCCGCATTTGTTCCTGCATTGGTATTGTTCCAGACGAGCTGAGAATTTCAATATTTTCTTAAGGTACCGTGTTTCCTTTTGTTCTTGAAGTCTCCTGCGCTGCCGTTGGAACCGCGCGCTCTCTCTCGCCTTAAGATTCCAAACTACTGTGTGCAGCCTCTGCGTGACGTAGGTCACTTTCGTCATTGGAACGCACCAGGCGGCACGTCCTTGAAACGCGCAGCGTTACGCTATCTGACTACGTGCTGCCATTTTGTTTATGCTCAAGTTGTAATACGCTATTATTCACACAGCTGATCGTTCACAACTGATGCCTACCGATGCATAACGCCTGATCAACTCAGCGGTGCCTACTCACGTTTGAAACGCGCTGCTTACAAATACTGATTTTGTGTATAATTTTCATCGGTGCAATTCACGGTGATCTGCACACCTCAAGCCACACATTACCAGCAGCTGCAGATTTGTGTTGTTCTCGGTGCAACCTCCTCAATTTCTGTGATTTGCACATCTTTGGCTGCTCTTTCTTTTATTCTATGCTGGTTTATCTACGGTGATGTGCACACCACGTGTTCTCTTGGCTCACGGTTAGTGCAAGCATCTCTACGGTGATTTGCACACCATAAGGTAACATTTATGTGGGGACATTTCTACTGTTTCTGGTTAGTAATATTAGCTGTGTTTACGCTGGGTAATATGGCCATGAATTCCAATGTGATTGTGTCTCCTATGTTTTTACCTCTTACAGGCACTCCCACAATCGTCTGGGAGGACTGGGTGGAAATGCTTGAAAATTATATCACTGCGCTAGATGGTCACAATTTCTCACCTGAAAGAAAAAAAGCATTATTACTCAGTGCATTGGGCAGTGAAGGTCAACGTATATTTAAGTACTTACCATTAGCTATGGGTCCCAATGGTCAACCTATGGACGATGCTTACAAAGAGGCTATTAAAGGACTAGAAACCAGGTTCGCAAAGGAAGTCAACTTAGTAATGGCGAGATATAAATTTTATACTCGACCTCAAGTGGAGAGCGAGTCCATAGATGAATTTGTTGCCAGATTGCGTGAACTCTCAGTGAAGTGTCGTTTTGGAACAATGACTGATGAGTTAATTCGTGATCAACTGATTGTTCAATGTCGTGATAGAAAGATTCAGGAAAGACTCTGGGCTGCCAAAGACCCCTCGTTAAAAGAAGCTGTAGACATGGCTAAAGTAATTGAAGAGTCTCAAAAATGCATCAAAGAGTTGGGGAGAAGGGACAGAACCTTAGGTGAAATAGCTAATGTAGAAAGCATTTGAAAGAATGAAGATGCCGAAATTAATGCTGTTTCTAAAAAAAGCACAAAGGGTGTGAATGTGTTTGGCTCTACTCCTAAAGTCAAAGGGAGGGAATGCTTGCGATGTTGCAGTCAGTATCATATTGCTGACTCGAAAAGATGTTTTGCTGTAGACCAAGTGTGTAGAAAGTGTTGCCGTAAGGGGCATTATGATAATCTCAAAGTCTAAGCCTAAGATTAATGTTGTACAACTAAGCACTGATGTAAAAAAGTGTGGACAGAATACTTGTAGTAGACGAGAATACTGATAGCATCGTTGGGGATGTCAGTGAAAATTCAAGAAGGTTGACTAGACCTACAGCTGAATTTAATGTGTGTGGGCAAAATGTTACTCTCATGGTGGATTCGGGTTCCATGTTCACTATCATACCCGAGGCTCTTTTCAAAACGCTGTGGAATAATGTCCCTTTATCTGACAAAGACATCAATCCTGTTGGGTATCAGGGGCAATCTATTGACATTCTGGGTTACATGTCTGGTGTCATTCGTTTTGGTATGAGGAGCACTGAAGGAAAAAGTTACATTGCTAAGGAAGGTCCTCCCATTCTTGGTTGGATGCACCAATATGATCTTCATATTGTCATCAATCCTAAGTCCCCCAATCAAATTATGGTTGTTGAGGATCCCATTCAAATTGAGCATATTTTACAAGACGCTCACAAGGTATTTGAAGATAGATTGGGGTGTGTGAAGGGTTATCTACACAAAATAATCTTGAAACGTGATGCGTGTCCGGTGCAGCATAAGTTTAGGAGGGTGCCTCTGTCAGTGAGACAAGGTCTCAAGGACTTATTGCAAGATTTATTAAAGGCCGGAGTTATTGAACCAATTGAGGCATTGTCATGGATTTCTCCGGTTGTTTTAACGCTTAAACCGGATGGTCGTTTAAGATTTTGCATTGACCTTAGATCACTCAATCGTGACATTGTCACTGACACCTTTCCCTTGCCTAACATCAACGAATTGCTACAGTCGGTTGGTGGTGGTAAGTACTTCTCCAAAATAGATTTGAGAAGTGCTTATCACCAGATCAAATTGCATCCGGATTCCAAGCCACTCACTGCTTTCATCACAACTGAGGGTACGTTCCAGTTTACTCGCATGCCGTTCGGGTTAGCGTCGGCTGCGAGTGTCTTTCAAAGAATGATTTTAAAGAGAAAAATGGTTCTGTTGGGGTATCAATTACTTAGGACAAGTAGCAAGAGCTTACTTACAACAAATATAAATGATTTACAAAGAGAAACAAATAGAGCTATAACACACACCAAAAAAAATTTGAATCAATAATGTATTAAGAGAAAATTCAAAATAATAAAGAAATAAAGAAGGCTGTCACAATTTACAATTTCAATTGCAATGTGAAGTACGTGACTGTGGTGAAATAGTGACATGTGGTGAATGGTGATAAATATAGTCCACTATATACAGAAACAATTGTGTAAAAAATGGGGAGGGGGAGGGAGAAAGATTTCATAGATGTCCTTATTATTAGCACATATGCTTAATGATCCAATGATGAATGGGACTGTGATCATAAGCGTTGTGTAGACATATACAATACGCCGACGTTTCGACCCTGTGTATTGCGCAAGAAGTGAAAGTCCGTCCAGGCTGGTCTTCCTCAGGGCAGGAGGGGGGGAGAGATGGCAGCCCAAAAGCAGATTCCTAGGTGGCCCTGCGAATAATAATTTTCAGTCAGGTATAGGTAGGAAATTATTTCATAAGTATCTCCACCGCCTGGTTTGGAGCCTCAAGGGTAAACTGTATTAGACTTCCACCAGTCGGTTGGAGTCGTGTTTATGCCAGTCCGATGTGTCTCGTGATCTGGAATTCAAGCCTCCTTCAGTCCGTGGTTTATTTTCGGAAACATCAACGAATTGCTACAGTCGGTTGGTGGTGGTAAGTACTTCTCCAAAATAGATTTGAGAAGTGCTTATCACCAGATCAAATTGCATCCGGATTCCAAGCCACTCACTGCTTTCATCACAACTGAGGGTACGTTCCAGTTTACTCGCATGCCGTTCGGGTTAGCGTTGGCTGCGAGTGTCTTTCAAAGAATGATGGCAAGCATTTTTGAGGGGCTAAGTGGCGTAGTATATTTTCAAGATGACATTTTGGTGTCAGGAAAGACTGTTGAACAACATAATGCTATTCTGCGACAAGTGTTGTGGAAACTGGAGGAGGTGGTTAACTGTTAACAAAGACAAGTGTGAGATTTTAACTGAACATGTTGAGTATTTGGGATACACCATTTCTAGCGGTGGTATAGCACCAAAACGCAATTTGTTGGAGGCCATAAAAAATGCTCCATTCCCCAAGGATAAAGATCAACTCAGGTCATTTCTCGGTCTCGTAGAATATTACTCTAAATTTGTAAAGGGTTTTGCTGATATTTGTGAGCCCTTAAGGAGGTTGTTACGCAAAGGTAATAAGTATATGTGGGAGAAGGAACAGCATAAGTCTTTTCAATGCATCAAAGATGAAATTTGCAATGCGGGCATTCTGGCTCCCTTCAATTCCACATGTAAGTCATTTCTCACAGTGGATGCCAGTCTCACTGGGATTGGTGTTGTTTTATCACAAAACCAACGTGGGATGGAAAAGACGATAGCCTTTGCTTCTAGGACCCTCACTCAAGCTGAAAGGAACTATTCCGTGATTGAGCGGGAAGCTCTTGCTGCAGCTTGGGGTGTTGAGTATTTTAGAGTGTATTTGTGAGGCTCAAGATTTGTTTTGAGGACGGACCACAAACCATTGATGAAGATATTGTCTGCTGGAGGTGCTGGTAAGGGATCTGCGCGTCTGGCCAGATTTGCAGTCAGGTTACAAGAATATCGTTATGATATTGAGTTTATTCATGGTTGGAAAAATTCGCAAGCAGATTGTTTGTCTCGCTTGTCTTTGGATTGGGAGGATGTTGATAAAGATGTCGTGAAGAAGCTCGAATCTGAGGAGGCTGTTGCTCTTGTGTGTGATGTTAGTGATTGGAGTCTGGGTGCATTTTCGAGATCACAGTGGATCGATGAAATGCGTTCTGACTCTACTTTGAAGGAAGTTGTTGTTATGATCAAGGGTGCTCCTCGAGAAAGTATGGTGTCGGTTGCAGTCAGACCTTTTTGGAAAGTTATGGATGAATTATCTTTAAGTGGTTCTGATGTAATTATGAGGGGTGATCGGTTTGTACCACCTTGTGGTTTGAGACTTCACATATTTAAGGTGGCGCATTAAAGGCATTTAGGTCAGGGCATGACCATCAGGAGAATTATCAATCAGAAAAAGGGGGAGGAGGAGGATTGGGCTAGGTTCACCCTCCTGTGTGATCAGAATACATCAAAAAGAATCCGTAGGTGACGGATCAAAAGAACCTAGCCAAGTAACAAGGGCGGGTTCACCAATTGGGGTGAAGGCCACCTCTACTGGTAGAAAAGAAAAATACACACCTTAGAGGTCAAACTTAAGACTTTCCAGACACCAGCAGAATTAAAAAAACGATTAGATGAGCTTAACAAGACCATGACAGAATTTGAGATGACACTGAAGGAGACCAAATATGAAAAGTTTAAGAAAGATGGTAAAAACTTCAGCCACGAGAAGGCCTACCCTTACATCAGGGATGACTATCACCTGTCAGGGAGGAACCCTGGATATAACACAGACACAGATGGGTCGGACACTAGCTCAAATGACTCTGACAGAAGTTATGGGCATAGAAACAACACAAGAGGCCGCCGAAATTTCAGAGGGAGGTTGAGAAATAGAGGAGGACAAGGAGGCTACGGTTGGCCCCCCTACCAACCACCACCTTTCCCAGCACCACCTTACTTCTACGGCCCTCCACAATACCAACCACAACCGTATTCCTACTGGGAGACAGCCCCCCCAAGCAGAATATTCACCGGTTCCTTTTTTAGGACGAGGCAGAGGGGCTCAGAGAAGCAAGATGAAATGAGGGCAACAGGTACAATGGGCACAACCTTTGGAGTCAGCACGGAGTCACACGAGGAGTATGGGCCCACCGACTCTACCGAGCACCAGCAACAACCGAGTATAGTTGTAAACTTATCAGGAACCACTCTATCTACAATACAACTAGCTGTTTTGGAGAAAGGATTGGGTTTCGTGCCTACCCCAACATTGGACAAATTCCTACTAAACTGTGAGCTGAGCAGATTCATCAGGAAAATAAAATTGCAGTTTTTTTCGAAAATAAAGAAACCAGTGATATACAAAAAGGAGACACTGGCCTATACCGAAAGTCAACATTCACACCACCTTCGGCCACCCTACCAGTGGAATTACTGGCTTTTGAGAAGGCGGTCTTGAGGGAAGTTGGAGAGATGGACCCAACCACCATGAGAACATTCCATAATACGACGAAAGAGGAACAGGAAGCCATTAAAATTCTGGCCAACAATAAGGACATAACCATAAAACCGGCAGACAAGGGCGGAGGGATTGTCTTACAGAGTACAGGAGCATACCGCCAAGAATGCCTCAGACTCCTGTCGGATGAAAGAAACTACAGACACATCAGAGAGGATCCTACAGAACGGATCAGGATTTTGCTTTTTCTTCCCAATGACAGTTACTACGTGTTCAGAAGCAACCGTATGTATATATTTTTCCCAATGCTCACACAATAGGTGTGCATTAATAATTTTTCACTTCACTTTATTATAGGTCCGGCACGGAGTGGTACTCAAAGGGCTGGTCCCTTTGTTGTCCTGAAGAAAAGGTTTAGGGGATACCTTGAAACATGTTGGCATAATACAAGGGATTATAATCACATAACAGTTACATTTCCCTTTTATTAACCCCCTTTTTATCCCTACCAACTAGGAGCAGGAATAAAACAATAGCTCACTAGTTAGGTAATTTTTTAAAACATCACTTACACCACTCCCCCCTACACTGCACGACACATAGCCTCACAAGGTAAGTGCTCCTACTTAAATCCGCAAGTCGCAGCACGCCCCAATCAGTAGATGTTTGGGATGGCCCCAATGATAAAGCATGTCACCTAGGGGCAACCCTGGGTGAGTGAGGGGACACAAGAAAATACATTTTTCTTTTCTACCAGTAGAGGTGGCCTTCACCCCAATTGGTGAACCCACCCTTGTTACTTCATCAGGAGAATTAAACAAGAGTTTTAGTGGCCTGGGATGGATGACCAGATTAAAAGCTGGGTCGAAGCTTGTAGTCTTTGCAAGGAAAGTGAGAAGAGACTGAAGGTGAGTGGTCAGAGTGTCATGGGTCAGATTGCTGATCCGGGTAAGCCTTGGGGCACTATTTGTTTGGATTTTATAGGGCCCCTTTCAGAACTATCCTTGGATATGCGTTTTGCTGCTGTCATCATTGATGTTCATTCTAGGTGGTTGTTTGTTAAGTTTATGAGGGATGTCTCCACCAAGTCTGCCGTTGATGTTTTGGAGAAGATATTTTTGGAAGAGGGGGTGCCTCACATGCTTTTGACTGACAATGGTACGCAGCTAACTTCAGGTGAGATGCGTTGTTTTTTGGAGAAATGTGGTGTCAAACATTCTTGCACTTCTCTTTACAATCCCATGGGTAATGGAATGGTGGAGAGAGCAAACAGGTTGGTCAAAGGTACCATTCAACTTTCATTGGCCAATGGACAAGCCCCCAGGCGGTTAGTTGAGGAGATGCTTTGGGCCTATCGCACCACTGTTCATAGTGTAACCCACAAGTGTCCGTTTCAAGTCATGAGAGGACGTCTTCCGGGTTCTAGGCTTGTTCCTGCTTGGCTAAAAGATTGGGTACACTCTGGAGGTGAGCAAGTTCATGATTTCATTTCATCCAAGTTCAAAGTTGGTGATTGGGTCAAATTGAGATCTGGCAGAGTTAAAGGTGGTTTGTGCAACTTTAAGGGACCTTGTCGTGTGGTTAGTGTTGGAAAGTTTTTTGTTGTTATTGAAGGTGGTGAAAGGTGGAATTTGCGCAGAGTGGCCTTGTATCAGAGAGGTGGAACATGTGTTAGGCAAGGTGGTGAGGACGAGGGTTGCTCTGGTGCCATGTTCATGCCGGATTTTGAAGGTTCCTCCAATGATCGTTCTAGGAATCTCAGCTCCGCTCCTGAACCTCTTCCAAATGGTTTGGGGGTGAGTCCTGGGAATGAGGTTGGGTCTAATGTTAGAGTTCGCAGACCACCCTTGTATCTACAGGATTATGTTACAATGTGAATTATTTCTATTTCTGTTTTTCTTGTTTTTTTTGTTCTTCTCTTCTCTTTGCTTTGGTTTTTGTTTTTACTAAGGGGGAGGATGTGCTCTGAAGTATTCTTACCTGTGTGCAGCACGTTCTCTTCCTGGTGTTCCTTTAGAATGTGAGGCTGACAGCACTCGATGTGTGTCAGTTGCTGCTGGCTCGTCGAGGTGGTCGGATGCCAGGTTGTGCTCTCAGTAAATACTTACTTTAAATCTCCTCCGTTCTCCTGTGATTGATGTACTCAGCATCACAACAATGACTCACTTGTGAATGACATGGTGAGAGGAGTGAATTTTCTTTGTGGCTTGGTAGATGTTTTCCATTTTTTAGATAAATAAAAACGTGTAATGATTTCTCCTAATGAAACTGATTCGAGTCTTAAAGATACACAATTGAACTGATGTCCTGCCTGCCCCCTCCCAAAACCCTTAGCTGAATAAAAGCCAGCAAGGTAAATGAAGTGTAGCCCCAGACTGTTTTCCTTTTACAGAATCATCTCTGTTGTATCCATGGCTACAGAGCTCAGAACTTCTTGCAGTAGTGACTTTGAAAATTTTGAGGACAGTGAGTGTACTGGTGGAAAGTTCAGAACACAACTTTTCTTTAAGATATTTAACATGTGCTGTTGTGTGATGATAGTGTTTCCTGCACGTGTGATGATAGTGTTTCCTGCACGTGTGATGATAGTGTTTCCTGCACTTGGGATTGTATGCTTTTTGATGACAAGTACCCCCCCAAATGGAAATCTCGCTGATTTCTTAATGGTGTCTGGATTCTTTATATATGTGTTGGTGGAGAGTTTGGATTTAAAATACAATTTCTGCTTTTTGTTACCAGCAGGTGATGCTATTTTGAAAGCATTCTGGATTTAGCATATTTGAAAGTGTGGTAAAGGAATGGATAAATAACTTTTCATTAGATGTCAGTAAGAGGGATTATGTGCCGTTTGTGACTGCTGTGGAGCTCCTTCGTTTACCACAAAAAAGGGTAAAAAAATAATTATTCCCCTAAGGGAAGAAATTGTGTAAGCTTGTCTACATTGTCCCACATTTAGACATCTTAAAGAGCTGCACAACGGACTGTTTGTCTGCCTTAGGTCATGAGCAGTACTCAAGTTTTTTTGCTCTATATTTACTAAACATTTGCCTTTGGCACCTTATCCGAAACAGTTGAAGGCTGAGGAGGTTGTCTCCTTACTTTATCTGAAACTGCTGGTTCTATCCGTGACTTGACTGAAAGATTTCCCCTTGCAATTAAAGGTTCACCCTTTTTGTTTATTTAAGACATTCAATACAGATGAATTTGAATCTGGCTTATTCTTTGCCAATAAGGTTTGTTCTTTTACTGAAGCCTCCATGTAAAGTACTGGCTCTGTATTTGAAATATCTTCTGATGCTATTTAATTGGATGTAGAGATGTACTTTCCCCCCGTCTCTATTTCAGCACTAAGGGGCTTATTACGATGAGACCGGCGGAGGCATCGGACAGAGGGACCATCTACCGGGCTTCCGACGGGCTCAAGGAGCCCATGGGAGGGTCAGTAATCCTTACAATAGGGGTGGTGCCTGCTCAGGCACTGCTGTAGGGATTACAATGTCCCTTTCCGCCTGCCCTTTCATGGCGGTTCGCCTGCCATAAAAAGGCAGGCGGAAAGTGACTTTGGGGGGCCCCTAGCGCACCCCCCGTTCCCCTGGCCCTCCGATATGGCGACTGGGGGGCACCTATGGTGCCCCCCTAAACATCCCTGCACCGTGTGGCAGGCACTGCATGGTGCCTGTCACAGGGTGCAGGGATGTTTCCAAACATGCCTCTTAGCAGTGAGGCTTGTGCTGCAGCCATTTTCTGGGCTGCAGCACAAGCCTCAATGCTAAAAGGCATGTTTCCGGTCGGATAGTAATTTGGCGGGCGGGACCGCCAACTACCTGTCGGCTGGTCCCGTTCCCGCTACAATGGCGGTCGCACGCTTGTCCGACCATCATCATAATCAGCCCCTAAGTCTCTTAGAAGGGATGAATTGAAGACTAATACAAAGATCTTTCTAAAGCCTAATAAATGCCATAGCTCTGCCAGTGGTGTTCTGTTTTTAACACATTCAAGAAAGCTTCATCACTCTATGTGTAATATATTCACTACGCTTTAGCCTGTGTCCAAAGGACTGCACACAGCTTTCTCTTCTGGTGATATTTCATAGCAACATTAATTGTGTTCCAGCACAAAAACTCACGAGATGGTAGTTTTCCAGATGAGATGAGGGGCTTTTGAGGGACAGCCATATTTAAAATATGTCATCAAGAGCACAGTTGGTTGGATGAAGGCAGTGTCCTCTTTTTTTGCCAAATGGAGTTGTCATCTCCCGCTTACATGGTAGCCACTTAAAAATTCTTCTGTTACGCTGCTGCTCACTACTCTGTCATTACTGCTGGATTCTCCAGCTGAGTTGCTTGTTCCTTGTTGACCCTGATTCGGAGGGGGCATAACACCGTCCTTTTCTCAGGGTAGTATATCTTGAGTCTCTTGCATCCACATACTTGGTGGCTTTACTGCGGTGCTGTTGTTGACTGTTGAAATACTCTGTTTGACTGACCTGCCTCAGGATCACTGCCTGCATTCCTGGACCACCACCAAATGACTTGGCTGCGCACATCTAGTTCTGTTATAACATGGTGACTACTGAAAAAATCAAGATGTTAGTGTTAATCCCCTGATTTGAGTAAACACCTGAGAGGATGTGTAAAGGACTTTGTAACTAAATGGTGAGCATCAAAGCGCCCATTATTCAACCAGCCATCTGTCAATTATTATCCTTCTGTCACAACAGCTCTCTCTGCATGTCTGCCAAGAGTCTCAGATTTTCATATTAAGATGAAAGCTGGGGACAGAGGCCCTGAGCAAAGAGGTACCCCCACCTCTAAACAGTGACTTCATTACTGTTCCCCGATTACACACCAGTTCTTCAGGGTAGTCTGAGGATTTTATTCAATGATTTTTGAGAGAAATAACCTCAGATCAGTATGTGATATCCACAAGGCCGTATAATTTGGCCAATTACTAACTAATATCCCACCAAAACAGTACATAGTGAGTAAGTATCATACACCACTCCTAACCAAACATATGAGTGTATTCCATCTACTTACACATACCAAAGAATACTGGTACACTCTGACTTCCCATGTACGTTAGACTCCTAAACAAATAAGCCAAGGTATTGTACTTCTGGATGACAATGCTACCGTCCTTTACTACAGGTGAGTGAATTTGAGGAAATGCAATGCATGTTTCCATATTCCTATCTATTTACTCAAAACGGTGGCAGTCAAGCTAGCTCTAAAAGTATTCAAAGAAGTGGGGCAAAACAAAATGGTCTTAATATGCACCCACAAAATGACAACCAGGCATAACTTACAGAAACAGGGAGGAACACATAAGATTTCATTGTCAAAGAAAGCACAACAAAGTTGTCAATGGACCCGTGCACGTCAGGTTCACCTTTTGGTGAAACATTTAACTTCAATGGCTTTTGCAGGCCTTTTAAGCAGAAATCATCAGGAAACACAAAAGGGAGATGGAAACAGGTGTTCTCCATACGTCCTTCTAGATGTGAGGGTCTCCACAGATAGATTTGCTTAGAAAAGACCAGAACAATAATAACAAAACCTTCACCTCAAGCCAACCCCCCACTGCGAATGTCCCTCAGACCCTCTTTTAAAAAAATATATTTTACTTTCTTCAATTTTAGGCTTCAAAGGCTTTAAGCTGAAGAGTTAGTGTCCCTTATCATGGTCCTGATGCCTTATTAGGATTGTATCATTTTTATTGATTTTTAGTTACAACTTCCTTCACCTACGTCCATTGGCCAGCGAGGTCATATGAAGGAAGAGGGGGAGGGCAAGAAGGGGTCCAACATAGGGGAAAAAACAAAACAGTTCATGCTCATCCATTATAATTCTGTTAGGTTAGTCATCACACTTCTTTATAAATGTCTTGATTGTCATCTTGGGTGTTCGGCGTGAGTCGCAGTACGCGCGGATATATTGGGCATGTGAGCTCACGGTACACGTTGGATATGTGTTTTATGCACGTTCTCTCAAATTTGGGTAAAGTGTGGCTTATAGCTGCTGTTAACTTTTCCATTCCTAATAAGTACCAGAGTTTGTGCAACCAGTCAGTGTGCGTTGGGACAGTGTCTGTGCCCCATTTTGATAACAGGACCTGTTTCACTGCGCATAGCGCCAGGGTGATGGCCTTTTCCCTGTATGAGTGCAGTGGGTATGTTTGAACATTGGGCAGTCCCAGTAAAACATAGCTGGGGAAGCGGGGTATTTCGGTGTTAATCATCTGGTCGATATCTGCCAGGACGTCCATCCAATAGCGGTGAAGTTTGGGACAGTGCCACAGCAAATGGGAGAGTGTGCCTGAGTGATTAAAGTGGCGCCAGCATTTGTTATCTTTCCCTCTCTGCCACTGAGCTAAGCGGGCTGGGGTGTAATACCAGTAGTGGACAATCTTTAGCAGTGATTCTTTGCCCGAGGCGCTAGTGGCTGATGTGCGAGCGCGGTGTAAAATGTCTGTCCACTCTTTGTCTGTGAATTGGCGTTCACATTCTGTCTCCCATCTTTTCCTGGCGGGGTGTGTGCGAGGGGTTGGTTATAGTATTTAGAAATGTGTATATGTCCGACAGTAAGCGACGATCATCCCTTCTGGACAGAAGCCAGCTATCGAATAAGGTCAATTGCCTGCTTGCATGGGGCCGTATTGTTGGTAGCGTTACCAAATGCCGTACTGCCACATAGTGCCACTATTCTGAGTCTGGAGCCCAAAGTCTTGTTGCACCCTCGTGAAGTCCAGCAGGCCCTTTACATCAAACAGATCCCCAATGCGTTTGCAATTGGCTTCTTGCCAACATAAATAGGTCAGTTCATGCATTGCCTGTGGGAAGTCCGGATTTCCTATGATTGGGGTGAGCGGGGAAATCGGGGTGGAGAGTTGTTTGGGAGAGCAGGTCTTATCCCAAACTCCTATTGTGGCCCTGACCACTGGGAAGATATAAACTCCCAGCTGGCGACTTCTACGCGGGAGCCATGGTATTTTCCATATGTGTATCCCAGCCACTGCCTGGTCTAGAAAGCACCAGTGCTTCTCGGTTAGTGGGCGTTGCCACTCCACCATGAAACACAATTGTGCAACCTGGTAGTATCGTGTTAGATGGGGTATGCCCAGTCCTCTTTGGCCACTGGGAGATATGCGCGATCCTTGGCCATTCTGGCACGCTTGCTACCCCAGATGAAGGCTTCTATGGTGGACTGTAGCTTCTTTAGCGTGGAGACAGGCAGTATCAGTGGCATTACCTGCATAAGGTATAGGATCTTGGGCAGGAGAGACATCTTAACGGTTGCTATTTGTCCTAGCCAGGAAATGGGGCCCCTGTGCCAGGATTGGATGAGGGATCACACCGTTTTTATTAATTCAGAGTAGTTGTGGGATACCGAGCTGTCTATAGTAGGTAGTATGTGTATGCCCAAGTATGGTATTCCCTGTGTGGCCCATGTGAAGGGGAAGTCCATAGCAATACGTGCTTATTCATCGTGTGGGATGGTGAGGTTGAGTGCTTGGGACTTGGTGTTATTCACCTTGAAGCCAGAAACCTCGCCGAATGTTGTGAGTTCCTCTAGCAATGGGGGCAGTGACTGTCCTGGTTTGGTGACGGCTAGTAATACGTCATCTGCATATAAAGCTATCTGCTGAGATTGGCCTTCCATCCATACTCCTTCAATGAGGGGGTGTCTTCAAATGCGTTCCGCTAGAGGCTCCATATAGAGCGAAACAGGAATGGTGAGAGTGGACATCCCTGTCACGTCCCTCTAGAAATGGGGAAGGCTGAGGATAGAGTGTTGTTGACTCGGACCAGAGCCCTCGGATCCAAGTAGCTAGCCCAAATCCACTGTCGGAAGCGAGGGCCCAGGCCAAAAGCCTCCAACACAACCCGCAGGAATGGCCAATGTACCCGGTCAAATGCCTTTTCGGCATCTATCGACAGAAATAATGTTGGTGTTTGAGCTCGCTGGGTCTTATCTAGTAAGTGGAAGACGCGCTTGGTATTGTCCCCACATGTACGGCCCCGTATAAATCCAGATTGGTCAGGATCGACCAGTCCCGGCATGTATTGTCCCAATCTGTGTACCAGTATTCCTGTGAAAATCGTAGCATCTACATTGAGTAGTGATATGGGACAGTAGGACGCACAGCGCTGGGGGTCCTTCCCCGGCTTCGGCAGGACTTTTATGATCGCTGTGCGCATCGACTCTGCAAGTGCCCCGGAAGTGCTAAAGGAATTGTATAGCCGGACTAGCACCGTGGACAATAGTGCTGCATATTGCTTATAAAAGGCGGCTATGTACCCATCTTGTCCGGGTGCCTTCTCTAACTTAAGTCTCCCTATCGCGTCCAGGACCTCCCGCTCAGTTATGTCGGCCTCTAATGGTGCTGCAGTGTGCTCTGATAGTGTTGTCAATGGAGTCTGCTGTATGTAGGAAGTGCAATCCTTCAGTGATTGCCTGTCCGCCCCATATAGCTTCGCATAGAATAGTTCAAATTCAGCTGCAATGTCTGCATCCTGGGTTTTAAGTTTCAGATCCTGGTCTATCAGGCTATGTATGTGTCAGGGGTGTGCCTGCGCTCGCAATCTATGAGCCAATAACTTCCCAGCCTTGTTTCCGCCTGCGTAATATTTCTGTCGCGTGCACAGTAGCGCATGCTCTGCTGCATCCATGTCGAGGGCCTTGAGCTGCTTTCGCGCTATGGTCATCTGACGCCTGACTCTATGCGAACCTGTTTGTCTGTGTGTCTTCTCCAGGTCCCTCACCGTTGTCTCCAGTTCTGCACAGTTTGCTGCGCGTTCCTTGTTGACCTGCTCTGCTATGGCGATATATGTTCCCCTTACTACTGCTTTAAGGGTTTCCCAGATAGTCGCTATTGCTGTGTGTGGAGTGTCATTAATCGCAAGATAATCTACAATAGCTTTCTCCTCTTCCTGAACTGCAGTCATAGGATAGCATTTTGGGATTGAGACGCCACATTTTGCATCCCTGACTACCAGCTGGGAAGCGCAATATTAGCTGGATGGGGGCATGGTCGGATATGGAGGCTACCTCGAAGTCTGCTTGCGTCACCATTGGGAGCAGTGATGCCAAAATTAAAACATTATTAATTCTGGCATATGATTGATGTGCAGCAAAGAAAAATGAGTATGACTGTGTGGTAGGGTGTAATGTCCTCCATGCGTCCACCAACCCTGCATCAGCGAGCCAGCGAGTTCCCTGTGGGGTGAAGGTTCCGGTAGACCCGGCCCGTTGAGGTGAGCTATCCAAAGAGGCATCAGACACCAGGTTAAAGTCACCCCCTATCACTAGTTTTGCATCCGGCGTAGTGAGAATAGTGCTTAACGCCTGCCTTATAAAAGGCTCTCGGTGGTCATTAGGAGCGTAGATGCATGCTATTGTGAAAGTCTGGTTGTAGAGGGATATGCGCAGTGCTATCATGCGTCCTGTGATTTCAGAGTGTGTTTGGAGTACTCGTCCTTGGAAATGAGTGGCTACTAGAATAGCGACCCCCGCCTTCTTCCTCGCCCTGCGGACCAGAACTGCCGGTCAAACCATTTAGAATGCATCCTACCCCAATCCTTTTTCAAGAGATGAGACTCCTGTAGGAGACATATCACAGCGGCCGCCCTAAGCTGGGCCAGTAGTGCTACTCTCTTGGTTGGCGAGTTCAAGCCCCACACGTTCAGGCTAATTATTCACAACATGTGATAAACTGGTTAGTAAGGGCTATCTGGGCCTCAATCGGGATGGACCATGTCCCTGCACCCTGTGAGTGTATTGAGGTATGACAGCGTATCAAACTGTTGAGCATGATGGTATATAACAATTGTATAAAGATTGAAACTAATGAAACATTCGCACCAAGTGGTGCAAAACTTGCAGTTCTGTAGTAGGGGTCCATGTCTTCGTCGCTCGCACCAGTATCCAAAAGGAGGGTGGGGAGTTCAGTAGTCTCCGCCGCTGCCAGCTAATGTTTTACTGGTTGAGGACGGACCCGGAGGTGCCTCCTCCGTTGCCGGCACATGTTCCATCGAGGCGCTGGCCCCTCCGCCTCCGCAGTGCTGGTGTTCAATGTTGACCCTTTTCCACATCTCGAGTCTCGGCCCGACCCCGGTCACTCAAGTTCTCTTTCTGGGGATTGGTGGTGTTCCGTGATTTGTTGGAGTAGGGTCGAACTTTCTCTAATGCTTTCGGTCTTGGTCGGTTTGCTTAATTGCTGCTGCAGAAGGTTCTTGGAGCGCCTCCTCGCGGAGGTAACCCGGAAGGCGTCTGCTGCGAGGAGGTCCCTTGTTCAAGCTCTAGACCCAGGATCTCCGCCGCTTCAGGTGCTGTGTGGACTGTTTGAGTTTCTCCATTCCAGGCAAAGACTAGACGAAAGGGATGCCCCCATTTGTATCTCACTCCCTTATCTCTCAGAAATTCCTTTATGGGTCTCATAGCATACCGTCGTTGTAGGGTAGTAGTGGACAGATCCTGGAATAGGCGGACTTTCTTTCCCTCGAATGCGATGTGAGATTGATCCCGCACTACAGCCATCATTAGTTCCTTTTGTCTGTAGTTGTGGAGGCATGTGAGAATGTCTTGTGCGGAGCCGGGTGCCGATGAAGGGCGTCCCGTCCTGTGTGTGCGATTTAGAGGGAGATCCTTCCCCTCTAGTTCCAGAACAGTATGGCGGAATAATCGCAGAACATAGTCTTCCAGGTGGCCTGCATCAGCCTGTAACGGGACACCCTTAATGCGAATGTTGGACCTGCAGGACCTGTTTTCCAGGTCTCCCAAATGATAGTTGCGATCCGCATTGCGGTCTTTAAGCTCTAAGATCTCTCTGCGACACTCCTCCAGTTCTTCCTCTCTAGCATCCCCAGACTGTTCCACTGAGTCTACTCGCTGTTCCAATTCACTCATTTCATGGCGTAAGTCCTTGACCTCTTTGGATACCTCTGTGCGCAGGGTCGCTATGTCATCTCGTAATGTACTGAAGAGGGCTTCCATGAATCCACGTGTGATGGGGGCCTCTTCATTCGCTTCTTGCCTCTCGGGGGCCAGTTGCGGCGCGATTCGGAGAAGCCAGGTCCGGGGTCGTCCCCGTCTTCTTGGTGGAGCCCTTGGTTAGGAGATCCTTGATGGTGGTGGTGTCTTTTTTGGTTCTGGTTGATGTCATTGTGTCTGAGTCCGTTGTCTCTTCTCCAACGTGATCCTGGTCGAGTGCTTCTGTCCGTGCTCTGGAGGACTAGCCGGTTCCCTCGCTCACTCTCTGGAGTGGCGTTAGTGGTCAAGGTTGAGGTGAGGATGGGTGGTCTCCCAGGTGATCCGTTCCCGTTACCGTCACCTTCCTTTCATGGGCGCCTTGAGACATCCAAGGTATCTGTACTTTTATGCTGTGGCAGGCTGAGGTATGCTCTCCGTGTTGCGTCCAGCGTGTTCCCAATGATCCTGCGGTGGGCACTCCCGGCCTTGTAGTATTTAGCCTGGTGGACTCGCTTTTATCTAGAGCTCCCCTCTGAGGGTCTGGTCAGCCAATTACATCCAGTGTCACCCCCAGGTGTCGTTGTTGGTCGCAGGAGTGCCCCTTCAATGTCTGTGCCCTCCCCGCGTGACTGCTACCAGTTCGATCAGTCCCTCTCTCCTCTCCACTCTTGTCCAATGCGTGTATGGGCTATCGCTGAAGTATTCCACCAGAGAACTGTTCTGTTGGGGGTCAGACTTAGAGGCGTTCCACCACCATCACACTGACCCCGCGTGTTGGTTTTCTCTCCCCGCCCGCACTTGAGTGCCCTCCTGTGTCTGGCTCTGTCTCAGGTGGTGGTCGTAGCTGGGGGGAGGGGGTCCGGTCACTATCTTTGTTCGGCCGGTCTTGGTGCTCTGGGGGGCCATACCATCTGTTGGCGACTGGCGTCAAGCTAACACCAGGCCCCAGGACTGCCTCTCTCACCATGTGTCTCTGCAATAGTATGGGCAGCAGGCCTCGAGGAGTCCCAACTTGGTTCCGACGCAGAGATGGGGGAGGACGGAGGGGCAGGACGCGGCACAACCAGCACTCTCCCAGTAGGCCCTACACCTCCACCCCGGCCACCCCGCTGCTGCTCTCACACCTACTGGTATCTGTCCAGGTCTCTGCTGCACCTTGGTGCGCCTATGGGTCTCCGGTTCCTTTTGCTTTCAGTCCTGATCAGGACCGCCTCACCTCCAACACGCTGCCCGGCCAACTCGGTCGTCAGGTCAGTACCAGCTTGGTCTGACGTCTTGACGCATGTAGAGCTAGGCTTCAGTAGCGTCAGACCGCGGGCCGGCCCGTATGCAGTGCGGGGAGTTTTGCTTTTCAACTGGCTGCCTCTGAGACGTCGCCGTCTGCTGGCTTGTTTCCTTTTCAGTGCCACATATGCAGCACGGGCCGTCGGCCTCTCAGAGTACGCAGCTCGTGTGCAGGGAGGGGAGGTTCGCGGCCCAGCCAGCAGTCGCTCCACGTACCCGTGCCCCTACCCTGGTCTCCGTCTCCCCTTCAATCTCCGTCTCACCTTCGCGCCTTCCGGCGCCGCTGATCTCAAGTATGCCCGGGTGCGAACGTTCGCCTCTGAGCCCATCTCACTCCTTCTCGGAGCTCGGTCACGGCCGTTCAGCCGCCATTTCACCTCGCGGCTGGCTCGGGCATTGGGTGAAGGCCAGGTTGATGCCGCAGCTCCGTTTTGTGGGGTTTCGGGGTCCCGGGACAGTGCCTCAAGTGTCCCTCATTCCTTGCCTGCACTCCAGGACGGCTACCCCCGGGGATCCACCTAAGTAGAAATCGGTGCAGTGGAGCTCCGTGGAGGTACTACTACATGGGCGCCATCTTGGACACGCCCCCTGATGCCTTTTTGGACTTCCCACAGAAAGTGGAAATCCCAACCTGTTTCGGAGTCCTTGAGCTTAACAAGAACCAGGATCTCATGCCACCGGTTCACGGACCTCTGCAGCCATGCTCAAACCCGTGAATCCTGTTGCAGAGTGCATGAATCCAGCAACAAAATTCCTTTTTTAAATTTTGTTCTTTGATTGGCCCCTTTAAGGCCTCCATGCTAACCTTGTGAGCCTGTGGTTTCAGAGGATACTTCTCCTGCCTTTTAACTTGTTTCAGTTTATTTTTCAGGACTCTGACGACCAAGTCCCTGAGTTCTGTAGAGGCAGCCTCAACTGCTTTTTCTCTGTTGCTCCAGCCTATCTGAAAGCTTCAAGTTAAGAATCTCTGCTTTAGGGTTGCAGACCCAAAATGTGAGAATGGGAGTAAAAAGCTTCCTCGTCCGGTCAAGTTTGAATGCTTCTTGAATTTTGTCATGTGATGCAGGGATTTAGTGTGATAATAGTCAATCAGTCAATCAATCAATCGGGGTTTTAAGCGTACCACTCACCCGTGAAGGTCTCAAGGCGCTGGGGGGTGGGGGATTGCAGCTCCGAGCAGTCGAAGAGCCATGTCTTGAGGGTCTCCCTGAAAGTGTCCGGGGAGGGGGCGCGCCGGATGTCGTTAGGGAGCTCGTTCCATGTCTTGGCCGCGATGTAGGAGAAAGCTCTTTCCCCTGTTCTGGCTCTGCGGATGCGCGGTGTTACAGCTAGGGCGAGGTTGGTGGAGCAGAGGTTTCTTTTGGGTACGTGGAAGGTGATTCTCTCGTTGAGGTATTGGGGTCCTGGGTTGTGAAGGCATTTGTAGGTGTGGGTGAGTATCTTGAAGGTGATTCTCTTCTCGACGGGGAGCCAGTGGAGGTTCCGAAGATGTTGGCTGATGTGCTCATGTTGGGGGACGCCAAGGACGAGTCTGGCTGCGGTATTCTGTATTGTCTGGAGCTTGTGGAGTAGAGATTTGTTGATGCCAGCATAGAGGGCGTTTCCGTAGTCCAATCTGCTGGTTATGAGTGCGTGGGTGACTGTCTTCCTTGACTCGGGGGGGATCCATTTGAAGGTCTTTCGGAGGATGCGGAGGGTGTTGAGCAGCTGGATGTGACGGTGTTAACTTGCTTGTTCATGGAGAGGGAGAAGTCGAGTACGATGCCAAGGTTTCTGGTGTGGTCCGTGGGGGTTGGAGGGCTGCCGAGTGCGGTGGGCCACCAGGTGTTGTTCCATGCTGATGGGGTGGTTCCTAGTATGAGGACTTCTGTTTTCTCCGAGTTGAGCTTCAGGCAGCTGTTGCTCATCAAGGCTAAGACGTCCTGCATTCCCTCCTGGAAGTTGAGTCTGGTGTTGGTGGGGTTCTTGGTGAGGGAGAGGTTGAGTTGGGTGTCGTCGGCGTAGGATACTATGCTGAGGCCGTGCTGCCTGACGATGGTGGCCATGTAGATGTTGAAGAGGGTTGGGCTGAGTGATGATCCCTGGGGTACTCCGCAGTTGATTTCCGTGGGTTCGGAGAGGAAGGGAGGCAGTCTGATTCTTTGGCTTCTGCCGGTGAGGAAGGAGCGGATCCAGTCAAGGGCGTTTCCTTGTATGCCGGCGTCATGTAGTCTGGTGGCGAGTGTGCGGTGGGAGACTGTGTTGAATGCTGCTGAAAGGTCGAGTAGTATCAGGGCTGCGGTGTGGCCTTGGTCGAGGAGGGTGCGGCTGTCATCTGTGGCGGCGAGTAATGCTGTCTCGGTGCTGTGGTTGCTGCGGAATCCGGATTGGGAGGGGTCGAGGATGGAGTTGTCTTCGATGAACTTTGTTAGCTGTGCGTTGATGGTTTTCTCAGCGACTTTTGCCATGAAGGGGAGGAGAGAGATGGGCCGGTAGTTCTTGAGGTCTGTGGGATCTGCTGATGGTTTCTTCAGCAGGGGTCTGACTTCTGCGCGTTTCCAGTCGTCGGGGAAGGAGCCGGTCATGAAGGTGAAGGTGGTGTTGATGGTGTGTCGTAATTCTGGTGCGATGGTGGTGGCGGCTCTGTGGTAGATGTGAGGAGGGCAGGGGTCCGTGGGGGCCCCCGAGTGGATGCTTTTCATGGTTGAGGCGGTCTCTTTGGTTGTGACCGGTGTCCAGGAGGCGATGGTGGGCTGGCTGGTGTTGCTGGAGGGTGCGACGGCTGCGGGGTCAGTTTGATCGTTGAAGTTGTCGTAGAGGTTCCTGATTTTCAGGTGGAAGTATGTTCCGAGTTTGTCGCAGAGGTCCTGGGAGGGGGTGATGTCTATGGTTTCGCTGGCTGTTTTGGTGAATTCCTGGATGACGCTGAAGAGCTCTTTGGAGTTGCTGGCGTTGGTGAGGATTTTGTTGTGGATGAAAGTTCTTTTGGCGGTACTGATGTGTTGGTAGTATTCCGTCATGGCGTTTTTGTAGGTGGTGTGGTTTTCGTGCGTATTGTTGTTTTGCCAGTTCTTCTCGAGGCGTCTGCAGGTGCGTCTGGCTTCTTGGAGGTTGGTGGTGAACCAGGTGGCTTTCCTGTGGCGCTGCCCTTCGGAGTTGCGTAGCGGGGCAAGCTTGTCTGCGCAGCTGGAGATCCAAGTGTGAAGTCCCCTTGCTGCATGGTTAGCGTCGGTTGTGGCGGTGGGGGTGTTGAGGTTGAGGGTGAAGTTGAGCTGCTCCTCTGTGACTTTGCTCCATTTTCTTCGCGGGGGGCACGGAGCTGGGATGGGCGGCTTGGGTTTGTTGACGAGGAAGTGTACGCAGTGGTGGTCAGTCCATGGGGGTTGCGTGGTGTGGCTGAAGTGGGTTCTGTTTCTCCTTGCGAAGATGGGGTCGAGGGTGTGTCCTGCCTTATGGGTGGGTGTGGTGACAAGTTGTTTCAGTCCGATGTTGGCGAGGTTGTCAAGGAGGGTGGTGGAGTTGCGGTCGCTGGGGTTGTTGAGGTCTCCGATGAGTATGTAGTCCATGGAGGCGATGGCGTGGGGTGCGATGAGGTCGGTGATGGTGGAGGCGAAAGGGCCGCAGGGGCCAGGGGGTCTGTAGGCAAGGGTGCCGCGGAGTGTGGCGTTGGGGCTGGTTTGGATCTGGAAGTGCAGGTGTTCGGCGGCAGGGAAGGTGTCGCTCGAGGTGGAGAGGCGGAGGGAGTTTTTGTGTGCGATGGCAAGTCCTCCTCCCGGTTGGTTGTGGCAGTCCTTCCTCTGGATCTTGTATCCGTCCGGGATGGCGATGGCGATGTCGGGGGCGGAGGAGGCGTTGGTTCAGGTTTTTGTAAAGAAGGCGACGTCTGGTGAGAGGGTGTCAAGGAGGTTCCAGATCTCGGTGGCGTGTCTGTGAAGGGAGCGCACGTTGAGGAGGATGCACTTCAGGGCTTCGTTGGTGTTGGCGTCCGACGTAGGGGCGGCGGCCATGGTGGTGCAAAGGGTGGTGAAGGTTCGGCGGCAGTGGCGGCAGAAGAATTGGGCGTGGGTTGTTTTCGGAGTGGACTGCTGGTAGTTGTTGTGTCTTCCGGGGTTGAGTGCGAGGAGGGCGGTTGTGTCGTAGCGGTGGATGGTGGGAGATCCAGGGGTTCTGGCACTGGTCGCGGTCGGGCGCAAACTGGCTTGCCTTTGGCGCGCCAGTGGCGCAGCCGCACAGCGGCCGCCATTAAATAGGGGAGGAGGGAGGGAAAGCGTAGCTGGAAGGCGGGAGGAGGCAGGGGCAGCAGCGGCGGGAACCGGGTGGCGGAGTGGGCACGGGAGAGAAGAGTTACAGGGGCAAAAAGGCAAAAAGAAACAATCCACAGTACAGGGGCACAAAAAATGGGCACAGGCACAGCACAAGCAGGGTCAGAGAACGATACCTGCGAGGATCGGTGGGGAGGGGACTCGAACCCTGCAGGTCAGGGCAGAGTCAGTCGCAGCAGGAGCAGCACACCAGCGGAGCTGCGGGGGTGAGAGCAGGCCACTGACCGGGGGTCAGAGGTCTTGCTCCGCTACCCTCACAGCGGTCGCCATTAAATAGAGGAGGGGGGAGGGAAAGCCCAGCTGGGAGGCAGGGCGGGAGGGGCCGCGGGGCAGCAACTGCGGGAACCAGGTGGCGGAGTGGGCACGGGAGAGAAGAGTTACAGGGGCAAAAAGGCAAAAAGAAACAATCCACAGTATAGGGGGAAAAAAACGGGCACAGGCACAATATCAGGAAATAGAAACAATCCCCAGTACAGGGGCACAAAAAACAGGCACAGCACAAGCAGGGGTCAGAGAACGATACCTGCGAGGATCGGCGGAGAGGGGACTCAAACCCTGCAGGTCAGGGCAGAGTCAGTTGCAGCAGGAGCGGCACACCAGCGGAGCTGCAGGGGTGAGAGCAGGCCACTGACTGGGGGGTGCATGTTACAAAGCAAGCCTGGTTGCTTGTAAACATGACTGTATTTAACCTTTTCGGTGCTCATGACTGCTCCCGGCTGTCATGAGTCACGGTAGGCGTGTGCTCATGACGGCCAGGAGCCGTCAGAACGTTGACGCTCCGCCCATGCGCTGTTAATTCCCCGCCTGTGCAGGAGAATTAATCAGTGGGCGGAGTTCTGACGGCTCCCGGCCGTCATGAGCACACGCCCACCGTGATTTATGACGGCCGGGAGCCGTCATGAGTACCGAAGCGCCACGCCCAACCCCGCCCCCCCTCGCACCGCGGCGGAATTCGCGCCATGGCAAAGGGGTTAATATTAGAGAATGTGTGTAAAAAACGTCGGGACTAAAAAAGTGGGCTGGCTGTTTGAATGGTAATGCCAACGAATGTGTGCTTGATCACTATGTTTTCAGTTTATGAACTGTTCGAACTAATAGGGAAGGCAATGCAGGGATCCATCTTGGAGCAAAGAAGGGGAAAGTAGCATTAGCTTCTGTATGCTTCAGTAAAGGAACATTGTTTGTATAATTGTTGACAATACAGTGTCAAATCCTGCTTGGCAGGTCTGTTGAGCAACATGTAACACTTGGGGCACTCTTGAAAGAGGGAAAATAGGATTCAAAGACAATTCTTATAGATCCCCTGACTGGTTGCTGAAGGACACTGGTTTCTTCCCACCAGACTTCTGTCTCTGGTTTTATTGTGGGCACAGTGCCTACCTCAGACTGGATTTTTGTGTTAGATGTGGGAGGACACTGGGCAGTGACACATGTGGGAGGACACTGGGCAGTGACACTTGTGAGGAGTCCCAGAGGGTTGCCCCTAGGCCCAATTTTTTTTTTTTAAAGTGGGGATTGTTGCTGCCCCGCAGGAGTCCCAAGGGACTCCGAAAGAACCGGGAAAATTAATTTAGAAAAAAATGTGAGGTAAGTGTGAATGCCGTGGGGGGTTTGGCCGTAGGCTGTGCGTGACGGAGGTTTGGTTGTCTTATTGGCCGCAGGCCATGATGTGCACTGCATCTGACCTCTTATATAACATCACTGATGACATCTGAAGTCTCTGGTGATGCAACTTATACTTATGTTAGTTACCTATAACTAGAAAAGTTCTGTGATTTTATGGATTTTAAACGGACACTACTGCTTTTTCAGTGAATTTCTAAGATATTTTAAATGTAAATTAAAAAAATCTCACACACACACACTCTCTTTTGTTTCTCTTTTTCACTAGGCACTTTTAGTACTGCGCTTGACTGGCTTCATTCTTGATTATCTGACTGCACCAGGGATTTCTTTTGAGTCCTGTACTTTTCTCACAGCATAGTGATCGATATCTACATTCATATCTACTTTCAGGTTTTAATGCCATTTTCATGAAGACAACACCACATCATTATTCCTTCTTTTTAGGTATGCCTGCACAGTGCTTGTGCTGTGCTTCAGAAATCTATTGTTTTTAATATAAACTTAAAAGGGACTTACATCCCGCCTCCTCTCTTTCCTGGCTTCTCATTGGTTCCTGTGCGTGCCACTTACTTTTCCTTCATTTCTATTGGCTGCATCATATTTTCCTGCATTTACCAATGCTTGTTCCTCGTTTGCTTCTTTTATCAGTTTCCTGTAGCTGAAATACTGTTAACAACCGCTTTGGTGGAACTATTTTTTTCATAAAGTTTTGCCTTTTCGTCTTGCAGCAGATTTATATAGCAAATTATCGCCGGAAAAGATTAAGGGATTTGCATAGAATCACAGGATGTTGCGCTGTGGAGATTAGAACCGGGATCCCCAGCTCTCGAGTCAGCAGCTCTGGCCACTGCCCCACATCCTCTTCTCTCCCATGTTATTTGTCAGGGAGCACTTGCCTTCGTCCCGGACAATGATTAATAAAAACAGTTTTTTATTCATTGCATAGGCGAAACTGATGCATTACCAATGCTTATATTACATGTCCGGGCTCTGGACGAAGGACACACTACCTAGTGCCCACGGGGCACAACTTACATTTTTCAGACACGTTATTCTAGATACCAACATTGCCCGAAACAAAAGCTGTTAGGGCGCTACTGTTCTAAGATGGCTGCCAATCTGCACAGGCACTCAAGGCTGTCCTGTGGCTGGTAATGTATGCATATGTATACGTGTGGTACCTTAAAGTAATCATTTTGCAGTCAGGAACGTCCGACTCTCACTTCAACATCCTGCCAAACACTCATGAAGCGCATGACGTACAAGCCTGACTCTAACATGGATGGCTGGCAGCACTGCGAGGCTACTTTTATAGCCTCATTTCTATGTCAGTGACAGAAAACTCTACTTGTGTCCTGAAAATTCTCTTAAACAGGAACCTGTTTAGCGCTTCCGGAAGCATTCCGCTCTCCGGCTCCCGTCTCTTTTGCTGCTACCAGCGCATGGGACACAGCTGCATGGGGTGAGGCATTGCCGATATACTACCATTTCCTACTGCATGAACCTATCCCCACCAATTTAGTTATGCCCGCTTCGACCACCAAATCATGCACCCCTTCTTTCAGTCATCCTCCTGTTTATTTCTAACTTCCCTCACCCCCAGCTCCTCCAGCCTCATTCACGCTTTCTTAAATTTATACTGTTCAACTGCTCACCAAGCTAAAACTTATAAAGCAAAATTATTAAAAAACACATAGGTGAAACCTAATGCATTTACAAATTCTTGTTTTTTCTGTACTTCTTTTATGTTTGAATCTCTGTCTGCCAGTCTGTTACATTTTCCCCGTGCCTTCGACATGGACACGTAGCTTACTCTCTCCTGGGAGTTGAGTTTTCCTCACAACAAATCTAAATTGTGCAGTACTATGTCTCCTCCAAACATTTTGGGTTTCAAGCCCTATAGGGACTGCGTGCGGCAGATGTCCAACAATGATCTGCACGCCATCTGTTTGTTATACCTGGGGTCGGACCACAATTCCTGCTCTTGTGACTCCTGCCAAAGTATGCATCCCAATGCCACCAAGAAGTGCGAGGCCAAGCTGTTCTTGGCCCGGGTCTGGCATGAGAGGCGGAGGACTCGTTGGTCAAGGGAACATTCCGAATCTCCATCCTTGCACTTCCCATGGAAAAAGAAAAAGCATTGGAAGCACAAAAATGTGGTAAAGGTAGGTCTTCCAGATGACCCTGAAGTCCCACAGGATCTTCATCCCCGGAGTTGGTTGTGGTAGAGCCTTCTGATCATTCTCTTGGAGGTTCCACAGCTGCGTCTCAGCCAGAAACGTCCTTTGAGCCAATCTCACCGGTGTCAACATCCCTGAACTAATCTGTGGGGTCCTCCCTGGAAGACGTGGGTCCCGTGCTCGATATGCCACTGGATTCAAGGAAGCCTGGCAGATGAGGGGTGATACCCCAAAACCAGTTCCAGGATGCTTGTTTCCGGTCCAGGGAGGACCTGGCTTGGCAGTTCGGGCTGGACTGTTCCCATGAGGAGCAGGGTCAAGACTGATTTGCATATGGCTGGGTCCAAACTGGGTGACATGGTGAGTAAATAAATGATGGATTTAACTCATATCTGTGACTGGGGGTGAATGTTTGATCCTGTTCAGCATTCCGTCCATCATCTTATTGTGTTGCTATAATTGCCCTTAGTGTGAAGGGTATGCCCAGACGTGGGTCCTGTGCTCGCTATGCCACTGGATTCAAGCTAGCCTGGCTGATGAGGGGTGATACCCCGAAACTGGTCCCTGGACGCTTGCTTTCCAGTCTAGGGAGTCCTGGCCTGGAAGTCGGGACTGAACTGTTCCCATCGGGAGCAGGGTCAAGACTGATTTGCATATGGCTGGGTCCAAACTGGGGTGGTATGTTGAGCAAATAAATTATGGATTTAACCCAGATCTGTGACTGGGGGTGAATGCTTGACAATGTTCAGCATTCAGTCCATCATCTTTTTATTTTTCTATAGTACCCCTGAGCGTATAGGCCTGTGTGGATGATGAAGGAGAGCAGCCTTTTGAGGTGCCTGGACTCTCCTCCCTGTTCCAGAGGTCTTGTCATTCCACTCTGTGAAAAGCAACAGAAGTCTTGGATATGCAGCTGCCTTCAGATTTTAAAAGTAATGTCCTCGGTGAGGTCTTGCTACCCTCAGCTCCTTCATCAGACCTATTGTTGCCCTTCAGTCAATCCTTGATAGAACCTGTCCTGGCACCCTGGGGGAAACCCTCTTCGACAGCGGCAGTCAATAGACTAGAAGCCAAACATTATCGACTTGCTCCTGGGGTCCCCGCCTTTCTCTCCGTACACCCCTCTCCTGGTCATCCAAGTCTCCTGCTCATCAAGCCAGATGGCAGGCACTTTCCCAACAGCTCCCTAGGATTGGGAATTTAAACGACTGGGAAAGGATTTCGCGGCTGGCGGTATGGCACTGTAGTCTCTGACTGCCAGTTGCCTGTTGGCCAGCTATACTCAAGCTTTATGGGACATGGCCCAGCTGGTCGTGCCACATGTTCCAGTAGACATGCTTGAATGCTTCCAAGAGATACTAAAGGATGAACAGAATGCTTCCAGACATATCATCCAGTAGAGCCGTGATACTGCCAACACTGTTGCAAGGGTACCTCAATCTCCATTTGGCCCAATGACTGGCTCAGGACATCTTGGTTCTCCAAAGATGTGCAGGATAACCTGATGAATCTCCCATTCCATGGCACTCGTTTATTTGGGGACAAGACTGTCGCCGCTTTGGAGCGATTTAAGGACAGCAAGGCAATGGCACAATCTCAGGGCCTCCAGCAACCACAACCGCAAAGAGACTACCCTCCGTTTTGGCGATTTCAGGAATTCTCTAGGGGCTACCCTTTTCGTCGACGACGGCCTTTTCAACTGCAGATGCAACATCCCCAGAACATCCTGGACTTCCAGTGCAGGGGTAAAGCCCCAGGTGAAGGCTGTGGATCTCTCCAGTAAGCCTCCAACTTCTCTTCCTTGTCCTCTGAGCCTGTGACAGGGCAAGTGTCCTCCTTTCTAACGGCTTGGCGGGCCATTACTTCGGACATGTGGGTCCTTCAAATAGTAGAAAGAGGTTACACCGTTCCTTAACCTTTAGGCGCCACCCCACATCCTGACCCCTACTTCCTCACCTCCTCCAGACCACCTTGCCTTCCTATTGCAGGAGGTAGCATCTCTTCTTCTAAAAAGAGCTCTGGAGTTAGTGCTGAAACAGGTAAAGGGACAAGGATAATATTCCTGTTATTTTCTTGTACCTAAGAAGGACAGAGGTCCACGTCTGATCCTGAACCTCGGTTAGTTGAATTTCTTCCTCAGAAAGGAAAATTTCAAGATGCGGACTCTAGCCCAGGTGTTACTGGCGATGGAAGCTGGCAACCTGATCGTGTCACTGGACTTGCAGGATGTGTACTTCCACATCCCAATCCTGAGGTGCCGCCAGAAATATTTGTGTTTTGTAGAGCGTTCTGCGCACTACCAGTGTGCAGTGCTCCATTTTGGATTTACTTTAGCACCTCGAGTCTTCATCAAGGAGATGGTGGTGGTTGCGGCCCATCTCAGACATTTGGGCATCCCAGTTCCCCCATATATGGACGACTGTATGATCAAAGCTGGTTCTCCATAGGTGGTGTCGCGCAATTTGCAGATGACAGCTTCTCTACTGTTCGTTGTCTGGGCTTTTCAGACAACGAGCCCAAATCTCACCTAAGGCCTTCCCCGCGACTCCAGTTTACAGCAACATTACCCTTCTCCGTGCTTTCCCTCTGCTTCAGAGAATTGCTGATATAAGGGAGATGGTCCTGTTCTTTCAGACAGGCAGGCAAATTCCAGTCCTGAGAGTCCTGTGATTCCTAGATCTGCTGGCTTCCTGCATTCTCCTAGTCACACATGCATATTGGCACATGAGGACCGTGTAGTTGTGCCTCTGCAAGCAGTGAATACAGTACAGGGAAATCCATTCAGCAGAAATGGTTTGGTGTGGGATCAAAGCAAACCGGAGTTGTGGGATGGCCTTCACTGCCCCTCCAACAGCAACTACATTAGTGACGGATGCCTGTACCTCAAGGTGGGGAGCTCTTCTGGAGGATCTAGAGATCAGAGGCCTCTGGTCTCCGGAAGAACAGGTTCTTCATATCAGCTTGTTAGAACCGGGGGTAATTTGGCTGGTGCTCAAGGCCTTCCACCCCTCCATCTAAGGTGACGTCTGCATCACCTATATAGGCGCCACCTCAGCGCGCTGACGTCAGGTCTTTTCTTTCCACGCCAGCAGCGCAGATCCATGGAGAGAACTACCCTCTTTCACTTTTTGACAGTCTTTTTTCTTTCGACATTTTGTTGAAATTGTTTGGTGTGTAGGTTTTTCCAACATGTCAAAGAAGACTTCTGGATTCAAACCGTGCGGCGCCTGCCACTGAGGCATGTCAGTGGCAGATCCACACCTGATTTGTCTTTGGTGCCTGAAGTGCGACCACGGCTCAAAGTCGGGCCATGGCTCCGAAAGCTTTGAGAAAGCGGTCCCTAAAGCTGCTTGCGGCCTGGCGCTAAGAGCCACGTCGTTCGCCCCTGAAGTTTCATTCTCGGTCGAGATGAAGGTCGGGGCACCACTCCGGGAGTCTTAAGTCCTCGTCCTGCTACTCGAAGACGTCGGGTAGGTCAGGTAAGAGGCATAAGAAGCACAAGAAGTTAAAGCATGCTTCAACTTCTCCCCGTCCGTCGGTCGACGTGACGAAGGAGTCTCAGCGCTCTAGGCCTGTTCTGCGGAACCTTTGCCCTGGTTAGGCTCCGCGCTTTCCTGCCTTCCAAGGAGCCGGAGTGACCCCTGCCCAGCTCAAAGAAATTTATAATGCCATGTGCCTCATATTTGGCTGGCCTGACCCTCCCTGCGTGCCTTGCGGCCCCGGAGGCTCATAGGGGGCTCCATTGGGTTCTGGGCTGGTGAATCCGGAGCCGATGCCCCTCCTTGGATCCCGTGGTGGATCCGGATCGATGCCGGTCACGCCACTGTGACTGACAGCGGCCCCTCCTCCGAGACTCCCGACGCTGCCGGTGCACCCCGGCAGCGCATTCCCCATTCTTATCCCAGAGCCAGACAGCACCCTTGGGTCCCAGGTCGATTCCTCAGCCTTATTTTGAAGGGCTAGGAATGGAGGAAGATTGGGAGGGGTTGCTAGACCCTTTACAAGACTGGCCTGAACATGAACTGGACTGGTATGAGGAATTGGGTGAAGCCAGTGGACTGGATACCTCTCTAGATTCTGGCCTGCTTTCTCCCACTACTGTGGCTAAGGAGGAGGGAGCTTTTTATGCTATGGTGGCGAGAAGGGCGGCAGAGGTCCTGGACCTTCAGCTCCCTTCGGTGCAAGTCAAGCTGGGTTTCTCCTACTCAAAACCCCTCATGCCATTTAACGACTGATGTCCTTCTGGGAACCTCCTTACCCATGAGACCTTGGTGTTCCAAGCCTCTACCGCACAAGGTGTGTTCTCTTACTCGCCCCTGTACAGGGAGTCCAAGAGGCTGGATAGTTGGGGTAAGAAAATCTTTTCTTCTGCCAGCCTTGTATTGCAGTCGGTGAACACTGCATGCCTATTGGGCCGTTAATCCCACTCCCTGTGAGAAACGGTTGCGCAAGTGCTGTCACAGGTCCTGGAGAAGGCCCGGGCGATCCTCTCCCAAGCGGAATCAGGCAGGAGAGATGCGGCAAAGTTCGCCATTTGTTGTGGCTTGACACGAACGACTCTCTGGGCAGAGTGATGTCATCGACGGTGGCTGTTCGACGCCACGCCTGACTGAGAACTTCTTGCTTTTCTGGGGATGTCCAGGTTTCCCTCATGGACATTCCCTTTGATGGCACCCGTCTCTTGTGAGACAAAGTAGCCATGGCACTAGAGCGCTTTAAGGACTCACTTGCTACGGCCAAGTCCATGGGCCTCTCAGTGGCCTCACGTCCCTCGTCTGCTTTTCGCCCCTTTCGTGACTGCATTCACATTTCACATTCCCTGCCTGCCTGCTGATCGGCGCTGCCTGCGGTTTACGGTAGGCCACAAGCACTTTCAGTTCACCGTGCTCCCCTTTGGCCTTACCAGTGTCCCTCGGGTGTTCACCAAGGTGATAGCAGTGGTCGCAGCTCATCTGCGCAGATCACGGGTGCCAGTCTTCTCCTATCTCGACGACTGGCTGTTGAAAGCGAACTCGCCCCATGTTGTCGTCTCTCACCTCCAGACTACGGTGAACCTCCTGCATTCGCGGGGCTTCACTATCAACGTGTCGAAGTCAGACCTGACGCCCTCTCAGACGCTCCCTTTCATCAGCGCTGTTCTGGACACAGCACAGTTTCGGGCCTATCATCCCGAGCGGCGAGTCCAGGATATTCAGGCTATGAGAACGATTCAGAGACTGCTGGGCCTCATGGCCTCGTGCATCCTGCTTGTGACACGTGCCAGATGGCATATGCGGGCTCTGCAGTGGGACCTGAAGTTCCAGTGGGCACAGCATATGAGAATCTCTCAGACATGATCCAGATCTCAGAGGGAATTTTGCAGGACCTACAGTGGTGGCTGACCAACCGCGATTGGGTCAGAGACCGACCCCTCTCCCTTTTTCACCCAGATCACACAGTAGTGACAGATGCGTCACTCCTGGGATGGGGTGGCCATCTGGGAGAGGTGGAGATCAGAGGACTCTGGTCTCCGGCGGAATCCAAACTCCACATCAACCTGTGATTCGATTGCCATTGAAAGCCTTTCTTCCTTCAATCAAGGGAAAGCTGGTTCAAGTATTCACGGACAACGCCGCCGCCATGTGGTACTGCAGCAAACAGGGCGGGTGGGTCGTGGACCCTTTGTCAAGAGGCCCTGCGTCTCTGGACGTGGCTGGAACAGCTGGGCACATCCTTGGTGGTTCAACACCTGGCAGGTTCTCTAAACGCGAGGTCGCATGAACTCAGCCGTTGATGCCTAGCGGATCACGAATTGCATCTCCATCCAGAGGTGACTCAAGTTCTCTTTCAACAGTGGGGAGAGCCTTGGTTACATCTGTGCACCTCCGCCGAGAACGCGGAATGTCAGCAGTTTTGCGCGCTGGAGTTTCCAATGTGGCTCTCATCTGGAGTGGAGCTCAGGCCTTCTATACGCCTTTCCACCCATACCGTTCCTGCCCAGAGTGCTCAAGAAGATAAAGAGCGACCAGGCCCAATTAATTCTTGTGGCTCCGGACTGGGCACGGAGAGTCTGGTATCCCGAGCTTCCCCAATTGAACATTGATTCTCCGATTAGGCTGCCCCTTCGAGAGGACCTTCTGTCGCAGGGGAGGATCCTTAACCCGAACCTGTCAACTCTCCGTCTTCTTGCGTGGAGATTGAGCGGCGGCAGTCGGCAGCAGTTAATAGCATTCGACCTTCCTCCTGAAGTCTGTAATGTTATTTTGGCAGCCAGGGGTCCCTCTACCAAGACCGTGTATGCCTGCCAGTGGAACAAATTTGTAACATATTGTATGGAAAGATCTATTGATCCTCTTACTGCTTCCCTCTCTCAAGTTCTCCTTTTTATTTTGACCCTTGCCCAGCAGGGCTCTGATCTGGGGACTCTTAAAGGGTACCTTTCAGCCTTATCTGCCTTTTTGAGGCTACCAGACCAACCCTCTTTATTTAAATCCCCCATCGTAAATATATTTCCCAAGGGGCTTGTACATATGTTTCCACCTACCCCTTTCATCATGCCTCAGTGGGATCTTAATTTGGTTCTCAGCTTCCTGATGTGTGCTCCGTTCGAACCGTGGCACAGCACCCCCCTCAGGCTGCTTACCATCAAAACAGCCTTTTTAGTGACAATAACTTTTGCCAGGAGGGTGAGAAAATTGCAGGCTCTGTCATCTAAGCCTCCTTACCTGACCATATCCCCTGATTAGTTGGAGCTTCGCACTAGGGCCTCTTTCTTACCAAAAGTGGTAACACCATTCCACGTGGGGCAATCTGTCACCTTGCCCACCTTCTCCGCCCCTCCGCACCCCTCTAAAGAAGAGGAGGGACTCCACCTTCTGGACCCAAAAAGAGAGTTGTCATTCTACCTTGACCGCACAAGAGTTCCTGGTAGGCAACCAACTCTTCATGGGGTACGTGGGAGTGAAGAAGGGTTATGCGGTGCTGAAAAGTACAATCTCTCGATATGTCGTCTTTTGCATTAAAATCTGCTACACTCTGGCCAAAAAGCAGCCTCCTGAATGCTTATGGGCTCATTCTGCCAGAGTTAAGGCTGCTACCATGGCTTTGCAACCTAGAGTCCCAGCCCTCGGCATTTGTCAGGCAGCAGCGTGGGCGTCACTGCACATGTTCACCAAGCACTACTGCCTGGACAGTCAAGTCCGCAGGGATGGCCTTTCTTGGCTGCTCTGCAGGGCTTCCTGGACTAAACTTGTCCTCAGTCCCTCCTCCGCGGATTGGTATTGCTTGGGTATCTATTCGAAGGTAAGGAGTCGGCGGCTAGATGTCTCTGTCAGTTGGACAAGTTACTTACCTTCAGTAACGCCTTATCTGGTAAAGACATGATCTAGCCACAGATTCCTTACCGACCCACCCATCCTCCCCGCACTGCGTACAGGTTTTTAGGGTCAGGGATGTTCCCTTTCAGCGCCCTAGTTCTTCAAAACACACCAATGTCAGTGCACTTAATGGCTCCTGGCATGGAAAGTCATGAAAGTAACTGACGTCAGCGTGCTGAGGTGGCGCCTATATAGGAGACGCCTGGTAAATTTAAAGGTAAGGAATCTGCGGCTAAATTATGTCTCTACCAGTTAAGGTGTTATCGAAGGTAAGTAATTTGTCCTACATGACTATACAGTCTCATTCTTATGTAGTATACAACCACCAAATCCCTAGTGCACAAAATTCTGTGTTCCCTCATAGGAAAAGGAACTGTTAAGAGTTAAGAACCGTGCAACCACAGGCAAGAAAGAGCATTCAAAGGAAAAAGGAAAAGGTGTGAGTAGTGCATCCTATACGAAAAAACAAAAACCCATAGTAACAACTCAAGAGAACACCCGTGTCAAGAAAAAGATGTCCAGAAAATAAATCGCAAAGAAAAGATCATAAAGATAAAAAACACATGAATATTAAATCAAAATAGGAGAGGAAAGTCATTCTTATTATCCAAGATCATAACTAATATTCTGTGTCTATAGTGTCACAAGTATTCAAACATAAAATATCTGAAATGAAAATCAAAATTCTATCTCATATTGTGTGTAAGAGCTCACACCGTGCACATTTCCCAAATTCTCATATCTTACCCTTCCAAAATCTGTAGTTGAAAGACAAAGTGATAGTTTCATGGAGAAATTCCCTGTAACGAATGAAAATTTATATTATAAAACATCTTCTGTTCAGTATCTGCGCACAGAGTATTCTACCTATACCATGTGTTACCAAATCTGGCAAATAAACTCTCAAAAAATTCTCACTTTTTTTTTTATAAACGGTGCCAAGAATATACGAAGAAACTATATCCTACACAACAAATTCACAATGCTATAATACATAGCAAACAGCAAAGTGTTCCCTATATTTGCAAATGCTTACCGGCATAGTAAGTCGATATACCGTACCCGATACCCTGTTTCCGACCAACACTATGTAGAAGAAGAGAGTATTTCGACATACCCAGAAATAGTAAGTACACCCAATTGGTAAAGAATACCGAGTTCTATATCAAAGAATAATTCTGTGTGGAAACTGAGTGTTCTCTGACCTCCGCGTAACAGTTTATAGCTTGTAACAGACACAAATTGGTACCAGAATATCAGCAATCCACTAGTGTGTAAAATCTATAACCCATCTCAAATTCCTTACCGCAAATTCTTTACAGCAACAAGAAACGTTATATCACAACATAGAGTTCTCCGATATCCACGTGTATCCTTGGCGTGTGCAATGGACACCATTTATAAATGGCTATTTATATTCCCTATTAGTAATAGAGATGACGACTACGCCCTGCACGGCGCGTCAGAGCACTCGTAATCATAGCGGGCATTTTGAAATTGCCGCTATTAGAAATGTCATCAACACTGAGAACATTGTTGTATTATCTATACCTTACCAAAACGACTTGAATCGTGGAAAACTTACAAAATTGTGTAAAACTATTAGTTGACCATAATTATATTCTCTTTTTCTCAATATACCAGAGTGCTTAAACTTCGTTACTTAATAACCATCAATAAACATCGGACAGCGTCTGACTTGGCTCGTCATGTTTAAAAGTCCATCTGGATAAGACATAAGCGTATACAAACTATCATATTTGTTGCATTATCATTCAGAGTATTTAATATATCCTCACCAGGGTAAACAGTGTATCACAAATTACGCCCTACTTGGCTCGTCAAAAATGGGGAAATCAATAAATCTAAAACACAAAAGTAACAGCTATATTAGAGCTGCTGACAATGGATTATGCCACTAGCTATTTGCAGCATGTATCTGAAAGAGAGTATTAGTTATCGATTCCTTACCTTAGAATTTCCCCCAGGCGTCAGACTGGATCCGGAGAACTTTTTCTGTAGCAGTACCCCTGCGGGTCGGTAGTGGCGTTGGTCGACTCCGCGTCCGCCATCGGCGTTGTGGTCACCGGGATGACGTTGCGGTGTCTACTTAACGCCGCCCCTGCGCGCTGACGTCAGTTCTTTCTTTTTCTGCGCCAGCCACGCAGATCCGGAGAGAGCGTGCCCCTTAGTCACTTTTTGACTATCCCTTTCTCGACTTTTGTCAACATCTTTTCGACTCCTGGTGCACGAGGGATGTCCAGCCGTCGGCCCATTTTCAAGCCCTGTGACTCCTGTCATAAGTTGTCGGTCACCGATCCGCACCTCTTGTGTCTCTGGTCCCTCCAGCGCGATCACAACCCGAAGTCGTGCTTCGACTGTCGAGCCCTGAACTCGAAGTCTTTGCGGGAGCAGTCCCGAAAGCCTTTGTAGGCCCAGCAGTCCGCTCCGCGCCGTTCGAGGTCCCGGTCGAGGGGAAGGACGCGGAACCGGTCGCGGAGTCACCACCATTCGTCCTCGAAGTCTTCGCACTCCTCGGGTAAGTCGAAGCACAAGAAGGCGAAGAAGCATCGTCGCTCTTTGCCTTCTCCCTGTCCGTCAGCCGACGCGACGCGGGACCCGGAGCGTCGTCGCTCTCCGGCTCCTTCTACAGAGCCCGCTGGGATGGCTCCGTGCTGCCCT